>BGNK01001679.1:0-83138 GCA_003297005.1 Symbiodinium sp. clade A Y106 | reverse complement strand
TGCCGCCCTGCGAGGTGTCGCCAAGCAGGGTTGGCTGCGCCGCTGGTGGGGCCTACTGAGCGTGGCTTTGCAAAGCACACTTGCTGCCACGCTCCTCGGGGCGCCATATGTTCATGGTGCCATGCCTGGCGCCCAGCTCCCGGCTCTCGACGAGGTGCTGCACGATGCAGTTCCTCCCACTCCGAGCCTCCTAGGCCTGTAGTGCGCAGCGCTTGCACTGGGACCCGGACACGCGGTTAAGGCGGCCGTCAAAAAGGTGCGTTGGAGAAAAAAAAATGATTCGGGACACAAGAAGTTCAAGGGCATCGACGTCAAGCTCGGGGTCGCCATGTCAGCAATGCTACGTGCAGGTAGTGACAAAGCAGCCGAACTTTACCTTGAGGTGAACAGGAANATTCGGGACACAAGAAGTTCAAGGGCATCGACGTCAAGCTCGGGGTCGCCATGTCAGCAATGCTACGTGCAGGTAGTGACAAAGCAGCCGAACTTTACCTTGAGGTGAACAGGAAAGCGAACGACTACGTCAGGTCGTATGACGGCAAGATCATCAAAGGGAGACAGATCATTGCGATGATGTACGAAAGTTTCAGGACTCGCGACAGATTGGACATGATCGTTTCTCTGGATTACCTTGTGAAGTTACAATTCCAAGGCGACAACAAGTTGCATCAGTTCAGGCAAACATGGCTGGAAATCATCAATCAAATGCGACCAGAAGACGTTCCTTCTGAGAAAGCTCTACGTGATCTGTTGCACAACAAGATCTAAGATTCTCCGGGTATGAAGTTTGAACTGGGACTGCATTATGAGAATCTTTCCTACGATGATCCCAAGCGATCCTACAAGAACCTCATGAACATCATTGATCGAACCATCATGAGACGGCGAGAACAGTCCAACCTGACGCAAACTCAGATTGGCCTACGCCAAATGCTGGAAGGGAAGGACCTTCTTGCTGCTCCAGCCAAGCCTACACCACCTTCTGCTGGCGGGAAACCCAACAAAGGAAATGGGAAACCTGATGATGCAGCTCCTGTACTTCCGCAGAGCAAAGCCAAAGCCCATGCCAAGGGGAAAGGCAAACCCAAGAAGACCACTAGGAGCGAGTCTACGGATTCTAAGCCCGACAAGAGCAAGAAGCATATCCGGTGCAAATTTCATTTCACCGATGCTGGTTGTAGGAATGGTGACAAGTGTCCATTCAATCATTCCAAGAAGACTCCTGAGACACCTACTCGTCCGAGAACACCGGGTCCTTCCGGACGAACCGGAACGTTTCAGCAGCAGGAGTAGTGTCGTCGTAGTAGTAGTAGTAGTAGTAGAAGTAGAAGTAGAAGTAGAAGTAGAAGTAGAAGTAGAAGTAGTAGTAGTAGTAGTAGTAGTAGTTGTTGTTGTAGTTGTAGTAGAACCAGTGCGAATCAGCCCAAGTGACGACCAGGACGTTTGGCTTGTCGGAATGTCTGAATACCTCCAGGATGCGAAAGCAGACAACTGGGGTTTGTCTCGTGGAACGGCAGTGCTCATAGAAGGCCACCACGATGGAGACGAGGAGCTGATTGACATCAGCTTCCCACGCTTAGATGTGCCTAATGCTTGGGTTCTTCCTCGGGACCTCCGCAAGCATCCACGCGGCTATTACGAAGGCTGCGTCATCAACGGATACAAGCAAGGCCAAAATGCGGAGATCGAGATCCGGAAGATGCTGCAAAGCAATGCTTTGTGCATCAAGAAAGCTTCCTTCACCCGCCTTGTGAAGGATGTGGTCAAGGATGTGGTATGGTTCATGAATGCCCAAGCCGAACCAGGGCAACATCATGAACTGCCGACCGTGTCGGCGGAGGCGATAACGGCACTCTGTTGGTGGAGCTGTTGCGCTGCCCAACATGCGAACAGGACCACCATCACGACGCGGGATGTGGTGGGTGCGCGCATTTTTGCAGCGACCTGTCACATCATCTTCTTGAAGTCTTGCAAGGTGACGACCGCCATAGATTCTTGCAGCTCATCGGGATGGCATCTCAGCAGTATGGCAGAGGGGAGGGTTTACTTTTTTAGAGCAGAACGGAACCGCCGGCCTTCCTGTCCGCACCGGCATTAGACTTTGTCTTGCCGCTGTCTGCCTTAGTCCTTTTGCCTCCTTTTCTCCTTTGCTCTCCTCTGGTCTAAAACTCAGTTTTGGCTCCCTCTCCTCGCCTCTCTTTTCTCCTCTTAGAAGCCAAAGAAGTGAGGAGTGCGTTTGGCATTCCCCGCGATCATAATGATACACACGTGGTGATCGCTCCTAGCTTGCTGAAACTTCTGTAGTGCTGCGTTTAGCTGCCCAAGGAGGAAAAATCATGCCAGCTTGTCGCATTGGCGTGGAACGCCTTGTCGTGGTAGGTTTTTCCCGTGTCGCGGTTAAGTGCTGGGCCCCGTTGTCGTGGTAGCAGCACGCTCTCGGGGTGCAAACGGCGACCCCGCAGCAGACGACAAGCGCGGAGCATCGACGGCGTGGGGGCCTACGACCACATATCCCGTGCGAGAATGCTCGAGGCACGAAGTGCTGCAAGGAGAGGGCGGCGAACAAGGAGACCCCTTCATGCCGGGACTGCACGCTCTCGGATAGCATGCCGCTCTTCTTGACCTCCACGTCCCCGCCGGAGCGCACAAATCGAGCTTTAGCGAGCCGCGCAGGCTTTTTTGTCGCGCCCAGCGCATACTGAGCATTCTGGGCGGACACGATGGGCGCTTAGGTGCCACCCGGGCACGTCGCTAGCCTCAAGCGACCCTTCGCGGATTTTTTCTGCCCTAACACACCACCCAGTGTGCGTGAGGCCGAGCAGGTGCTGGCTGCGCGCTCACAGTCCTTCCTACCGGACCGGACTTCGAGGTACCCAGCGAGGAATTCCGGCTCGCATCGGCTGCCGATGCGGGCGCCATCAGGACAACCGCCCTGGCACATACCCTGGAGCGCATCTGCAGGGAGGCCAGCGCCAGGGTCGCCACAGCTCTCAACCTTGATGTCACCGCCACCGACGGCCGGAGGATCGAGGTCGTCGCCAAGGGCCTCCCGCTCTTGGGGGGGCTCAAATCGCAGTCGACACGATTTTGGTCAGCCTTGCGACGGTTGCGCACGACCCGGTGCCGATGCGAGGCCAGCGCTGGCAAGCCAAGGCGCGCAAGCTCCGCACCTACCCTGAGCTCCAGCCAGGCGGGCAAGGACGTTCCCGATTGGTGGTGTTCGGGCTCGAGGTTGGCCGGCGACAGCCAAGCGTTGGCGCTGCTCCGACGACTCGCTCGCGCTCGCTTCGTGGGCCAGAGTGGCCGCGGGGGCTGCGCTGACGTGAGCTGGACAGCCCTCACGGCATTGGCCGCATTGCGAGCGCACGCCCAGAGCTTGCTGGAGTTGTCGGTGCGGCCCTGCGATGCCAGCGACAGCGTCAAGCCGCCGCTGGGAGAACTCCTAGCGGCGCCACCGTGGTGGCCTACCAGTGGCCGTGAGGGTTTAGGCCCACGACTTTTTGCAGCGGACGGAAAAAGGTGTGAGAGAAAAAAAACACTAAGGAGTGAATTGCCAAGACGAAGACCCGGAGGAGCGCATCCAGCAGGAATCCCTTCCCGAAGAGGAAAACCCTAAGGAGTGAATCCAGCAGGAACCGTTGACCGAAGACGAAAACCCTAAGGAGTGAATCCAGCAGGAAAGTTTTGCCCAACACGAAAGCCCTAAGGAGTGAATCCAGCAGGAACCGTTGACCGAAGACGAAAACGTTAAAGAGTGAGTCCAGCAGAAAACTTAAAACCCTGAGGAGTGAATGCCCAAGACGAAAACCCTAAGGAGTGAATTCCCAAGACGAAAACACCAAGGAGTGAATCCAGCAGGAGACCTTAACCCAAGACGAGAACTTTAAAGAGTGAATACCCAAGGCGAAAACCCTTAGGAGTGAATGCAGCCGAAACCATTTCCCGAAGACGAAAACCCTAAAGAGTGACCCTAAGGAGTGAATGCCCAAGGCGAAAACCCTGAGGAGTGAATTCCCAAGCCGAAAACCGCAAGGAGTGAATTCCTAAAGCGCAAACCCTAAGGAGTGAATGCCCAACGCGCTCCGCGGGTTGCAACAAAGCTCCATCGTGCGTCGCCACGCCGGGCTTGGGCAGGCCCATACATTTTTGTGGCGAGAGCAGCGTTGCATCGGCCCTGGAAACACGCGTGGCTCCGTAGATCACAAGATCCAGGTCAATCGTCAGCTCGCACATTGGGCGCGGTGGTGTGCAAGCTGCTGTTGCGGAACCCGCCGGGTCTCGGGTCGGGGACGGTGGAGTGCCGTCGTACGACGGCTGCTCCGGGACCTCGTCTGCGTCCGGGCCTCCCTGCAACATGCCGTCACAAGCACGGTCTGGCGAGAATGCTGGACCCGGTGCTCGACCTGGCAGCTGATGCAGGGCCGAGCCGCCTGTCCGGGTCATTCATTCGTGCGAATTCGTCGGCAATGTTTTGTTGCTTGTGGGCATGTCTCATTTGAGAATGCTTGCCGTTGGATGCATTGCTTTTTGTGCGGTATTTTATCCTTGGCCTTGTAGGTTTGCGGACAAGACCCAAGACATGAAGTCGACAAGTCCAAGCCAGCTAGGAACATCAGCGTCAACAGGTTCTATTGAATTCGACCGGAGCAGATATTCTGCTATATTCTATGCGTCTATGACAGCGACATGCCGCCAGAACACACGGAATTGCGTATGTCTCATGGGAATTGGTTGTCGACAGATCGGGCATCGTCTTTGGCAAGGTGAGGAAAGCTCGCGTTGCATGGGGCATTCGAATCACGTTTGAGTTTTTGAAGGTCGGGCCAAGGTGCTGGGTGCAAGGTGCCGCAATTTCTGCCATGTGAATCATATGCACTGTTGCGCATGTCGGAGGCTCGTTCCATTGCGCTATGCCAGGACCACATGCACGGCACGGTTGGCGGGTCTTTCATTTTTAGAAGCCTGTTAGCAATCCGCGCCTCCGGAAGGACCTCTTCGCCCGATCGCATTGCAGAGAGCCCTTTCCCGGACCAGTGTTGGTGCAAACTTATGCATGGCCGCGTACATGTCTTGCGGATGCTTGCCAAGACTCGTCAGCACCATGCTGCCTTCCAGGACTTCGATGAAGGTTTGGAAAAGGAGTTGGATGCTTTGGGCAGGTCCTCACAACGTTGTCTCCCACACATCGGCTTCAACCTTGGCATGTATGCTGCCAGGCCATCACTGAAACAAGGGTGGCATGAGGAAGAGGCGATGACTTCGTGGCACCTGTGGCTGGACAGCACCGCCATTCTCACAAGATTGACAAGGTTTCCCGTCCCGGCACAACGAAGCAGTCGGTCGTGAAGTATGCGCCGGATGAACTGGGTGCTTGCTTTAGTACAGTCAGCCAATACTGTTCCAAGATTGGGCATGCCATCAGCGATGCAATGCTCAGGTGACTTTATCCTTTCCCTAGCCGTCCGCCGACAGATGACCGGCTACGCGTTGCTTCGCTTCCGAGATTTATTGCCCTTGCAGCAGCTTCTTCTGCAAACGAGGTTTCTTGTGTAGGGGGGTCATAATGGTCATAATGGCAAGGTGCAAAAATCGTTTGACCCTTAACCAAGCAGGAGTTGACATTAAGATTCCTAATCATAATGCGGGCGCTTTTCCACACGTGTCACGTGCTGGGATTACTTGGTGAACTTGGTGTTGGCTGTCGTTCTCTGATGACAAACAGAGCAAATTGGCGCTCGAATGGGGCTGAGGTTTGGCCTCGTGGACTATGCCAAGCATGGTGCCGATGACGTCCGCCTCTTTCCGTCTCTGCTTTGCCCAACTTACCAGACATACCACGTGACGTGTGAGGCACAGCAGAAAGGATTGGAGGTGTTGGCGGTGTTGCGAGATTTGCGACAGGCACGGCTTTCATTTCAGGACGGAGGCCGGAGGCCTGGAGAAGTTGTAAGTTTTCGCCGAACAGATAGCACCACAGAAGCTGCTGCAGCTCGTCGGTGAGAGCGAGGATCGAGAATGAGGATTTCGGTCATGAGGGCACTCGTTCATTCCTTGTTGTTGACTTTGCAGGATTCTGATGTCTTGGAGGAAGAATTTCGGCAAAGGCCGCTTCTTGCGCAGCAATGTGTGCATGATTCTCACGGGAGTGAGGCAATGGAAATGGGTTATCGCCATGGACGACTCCACCATCGATCGCGGCACGCCGAAGACAGTCCCAAGCTTTTATCGGAGCATGCGGCGCGGGCAAGCAGGTTGATGCTGCCTTGCCAAGGTTCGGGAAAGTCACGCTCAACGAGTCGTGTCGATGTTGCAGGGCCTGGTAATTGCTGTGTGCCCGGCCTGGTTTGGGTGGCAGACGACTTTTTGTCAAAGTTTTGCGATGCATGTGGGAGGACTGCAAGCGGGTATTCAAGTCTGCGCCGCAAGTGATCCACCCCAGAAGGACAAACCGCGCAAAGAAAGAACACAACACCCCTGGGGTGTCAGCTGCTTTGGAGGAGTCGCGTGCATGTGGGGGTCCGGAGCGGCCCCAACGAGGAAGCCAGGCAGGGGCTGCTGACGCTTGGCACTTGAACGACATATGATCTCGTTCAACTGCTGCAAGAGGAAAGAATTGTTTGACATTGCATCCAAAGAGGTGGGCCTTGCCATGGCATTTCCCCAGCCAGAGTCCGGAGTCTCGCGCAAATTCGTGCTGCAGGTGCCTGATTTTCCCGTCATCAGATACCGTTCGGAGCTATTCTGGCAGCATTTCTTTCATGCGGAGTTGTACAGTTGTACTAGTACTCAGGTACCGGAACCATTTCAGAAGACACCTTCGTTATGTCGGACGCGTGGGCGTCTGCCAGGCACCCGTGTTTGCAATGAATGGCTGCGGGGGGCGCTTCCTTTCACGGCTTCAGCTGCCAGGATGGCGCAGCGCGTGGTCCTTCTCGCTCAGAAGCGTGAGGACCAGAAGTTGATGGCCTTTCTCCGTGAACAAGCGCGCAGCTCAGCATACCTTAACCGAGCTCCGTTGCACGTTCCCGCAGAGCCTCAGGCCATCGGGTCCAAGCCCATCAAAAAGCTCGCACAGGCACAGTCCCAGAGTATGCTGTGTGATGCCTGGAGTTCAGGCATCGAGTGCGGGGCTCCTGAGTGAGTAATCAGTAAGCACAGGTCCCAGGTCCAAGAACTGCGCAAAAAGTCATCCGCCTTGCGGCTGTGATTCCTCAATGTCGATTCTGAGCAAGTGTCGCTTTGGCTCGCCTGTTTCGCCTGGTGCCAAAACACACTTGGAGTTCATCTGCAGCAGGTGATATCGGAGCTGTACCCGCGTCGGGAGAGCAAAGAACTCTCTGATGTGCAGTGTCCTCAATGCCCACTGATGTGAAATTCAGACCAGCAAGCCCATAAGAGGGATGAAAGCGTGTGCAGAAACAATGCAAAGGATGGAGAAGAAGATTGAGGCGATGGTTGACGAGAAGTTGAATAAGATTCTGAACGAGGCTCTGCTGCGAGGTGCCGAAATACAGCGAAAATCATACCTTTGTAGGAGCTGCGGCGAGCATCGCAGCCATCCAAGGCTCTCGTTTTGGGTACTTCGGGGAGCCGAAGAGCTGTCCGGTCTTTTTCTTTCCCTTTGCCTTGGCCAAGGCAGCCCCTCGCGCTTGATCAGGGCGGGGTAGACTCGGCTCTTGCGAGGCTGAAAAGGAGGGTGGCATCCACTTCCTGCAGTTTAGAGTCCGTGGTTTTTGATGCGAAGCCCAGCCGGAGCTCATAGCAACTTTGGGAGCAGCATGAATTCGATTCGCTTCACGTGCAGGAGCTCGTGGGAACTCGAGGGCATGTCGCCACTGTTTTGAGGAGATCTGCTGCAGGCATGTAAGGCTCGCGTAGCGGCGTCGCCAGCGTTCTTTCACTCGTGTGCAAGTCATGTTGCCGCGGCCGCTCCGCGTGTTCGGTGCCCTCAGCGCGTTTGGCGCTTTGGTGCCGATTCCAGCGGGAGCCGGGGCAACTGGGTGGATCAACAGCGGGACACCGGAAGGAGTGTGACAATTGCCGTCTCCAAGCTTCGCTGTTGAAATGCGCCTCCCCCTTCCAGGAGTTCCAGAGGAGTATGACTGCGCCATCCGCGAACTTGTCTGGCAGCAGGGCCAGAAGCTTCTGCCAGCGCGAGGGTCCTTTCGCAGCCTTTTCGAGGCCAGAAGTCGGAAGTCACATGTTTCGACACCGTCACGCAGCTCGGCAGGCGATGCAGTTACAGAACTGCAATCGGACCACGCCAAGCGACGAGGACCACTGGCAGCCTCCAAGGCAGGCACGAAAGCTGTGATCTTGCGTGTATATCTGGCTTATACCCCCTCAAGCAGGTATCCAGCGCCTTCGGATGCCATCTACGTAGACAGCAGGGGACAGGACCACCACCCCGGGACTTTGCATCTGCCGGTGAGGCAAGCCATTTGCATGCTGTTGCGCGTTTCTGCTGATGAGCCTTCAGTTCTGAAATGTTCTGAAGGTCCCTGCAAGCCGCCCTAGAGATTGCTGCTGGTCTCTCTTCGAAGCCGGTGATCGTGCTGCGAGAGGGTACTTACTACGTGAATGCCACCCTGCAGATCTCCAAGGAGAAGTTCATCCAGGCACGGCGTCGGACAAGAGGGACTCCTGTTCCGTCGTACTCGTAGTGTGTTATGACGGTTGCAGGGGCTGCAGATCCAGAACTACCCGGGCGAACATGCAGTGCTGAGTGGGGGACGCCCGCTAAACATCCCGAAGGCTGCCTGGAGCAATGTTCGGAAAGAAACAGGCTGGAGGCGTTACACTGGTTGGAACAATATTTTTGGGCTGGTGCCCAAGCCAAAACAGAGCACTGATTGTTGCCTCTTCCTCGGTACTTTCCAATCCTTACAAGACTGTGAAAACGCTGCCGCCGATCATTCAAGTTATGTCTGGCATGAATCCGCCGACCCTGCTTGGCTTCACACATGTTATGGTATGAAAGAACCTTTTGGATTCCATCCAGTCTCGCAGAACGGGACTATCACAGGCCGTCGCATGATGACGAACCTTTGGCGAGCGGACCTTTCGGCATTGAACCTGGATATTGGTCCGGAGGGTTTTCCTGGGCTCCGCTTGAACGGAGAGCGCGCAATCCGCGCTAAGTATCCGGACGGTGCTCCGGAGCGTACGGGGCAATGGCTGTATGGTGCTGGCCAGTCAATGGGCGGTGGAGACTATGTCAATGCATTCATCCGTGCCTTGTATTGGCCTTGTATGATGTAATTAGAAGCCTTCGCAAAAGGCCAGCGGCCAGCCAAGGCCTAAGTCAACACACCTCCAAGGTGATGGCTTCACATCCTGGACCCCTCCACGGCAGCGCCCGCCGTCCAGGGACATGTTCGTCAGCGGCAGCGACTGGCCCGGGGTGGAGTGGCCCATGACTTCTCCTGATGGGTCCAAAGTTTGGACGGGCGAGGGCGACTTCGGAAAGTCACTCATCCGGTGGATTCTGTGCTGGAGGGATTCGTTGTAAAATCCAGCCTCGAAAAGCAAAGAACAGTTTCTGTGTTGGCGGTCCGTACAAATTTGTTCGCAAGGCCTTCTACTCTATGCTGCCCTAAATTCAACAGGTAATCATATCCAGGTCCCCTGTCTGAATCTTGTTGTAATTTGCAGAAGGTTCTACATTGGAGTGGGGGGAACATGCGACGACGTCGAGCCCTCTGCCGGGTACTGGTGCGGGGCCCACCCACCCAGAGGCATCATTACGCACAACTCGCCTTCTGGAATCGACGAGGCGCGACTGCTGGGTACACAGTCATCTGCTTGATGCATTCAGCGCGGATCCGTTGAGTCGGCCGTGTGGCTTGTTGGAACTGCTTGGAGGCATCGAAGGTCCTGCCGCACTTCCAGAACTACACAAGCTTGAGCACCAAGCCCGTGATCAACGCATGGCGGGGCGGCGGGCGGTGGTTCTCCTGGCAGTTCTTGGTGGATGAAATCCGTGGAGAGTCCATGGCCCCACAGCTGAAGCCATGTACACGTAAGGTCAGGGCGGTCAGGGCGGCACAAGTCTGGCGCTTTAGACTCCTGTTAACCGAGGTCTTCTCCGCTCATCGTGGTGGCAATCAAGGTGGTGAGGGAGTGAAAACTGGAGGGCAGTGGTGGATCGAGAACGTGCTTGAGGAATTGGTTTATGTCTCTTCCGTCTGTCTTGTGCCTTTATTTCTACTAACTGGGCCCCAGCTGCCCCAAAGGAGTGCGATGCTCCCAACGAGTTCTTCTTTGATCATCAAAGCCGAATGCTCTACTTCTCCTTCAACGGCACAAACACGGAGCCTGACGGCACCGAGCAGTGGGTCTTGCCCGTCACGCAAGTACTTCTCAACATCACCAGCTCTGACAGCAGTCTACGCTGCCAGACAGCAATGGTTCATGTGCAGCCCGAGAATGGAACCAACACTGTGAGTAGAGTTTGCGTTGCTTGCGTATGATCACACGACCTGTTCTTGCCCCAGCAAGGCGGTGTCGAAGTTCGGGATTCCATGCTGACCTACCTGGAGCCGCACGGCCTGCCATCAGGCCGGCTGTTGGGTTTAGGCCATGTCGTGAACATCTGTGGTATACAGAAGGAGTGGGATATTGCTTTTGGCCGGAATCTGCATGTTGAGCCTGAACGCCAGGTGCGTTAAATGACGTCGTGTGTCGTGTGTGACTAGAAGTGTCAAGAAACGCCGCGAAGGCGGCGACTGGGCCTTGGAGCGCCTGGCCGCCATCGTCATCCGCGATGCATCGAACGTGACGGTGGCGGACAGTTTGCTCACCAAGTTGGATGGGCGCCTTGGGCCTGGAAGTCGAAAACACAGAACGGTGGAATTCAAGTTGCTTGTACGTAGGCTCATAGGCTCTGGAGGATGAGACATCTAAGGAACGGTATCTTCCTGGATGGTGCCGTGAAAAATGCGAGCTTGACGGGCAACGAGTTTTCTTATATCGGAAGTTCAGCTATGGCGGCTTGGGGATACACAGGAGATTGCCTGAATGAGAACTGCTCTCTGCGTCTCGGTGTGGCTTCAAAAAGAAAAGCTTTTCAAGCTCAGACTTTCTTTATGGACAGCTCTGTGGAGTACTGCTCTACGGAGTTCACAGCTCGGCGCTCTCCGAGAGTTTCAAATCAGGACACTGCCGAAGGGCACTTTGATGGGGCCGGACGGGCGCGCCATGCGAGTGCCACATGGGACTCTGGCATCTTAGCTGACAATATTTATGCCCACGCTGCCGCGTCAGGTCCCGCCGGGAAGGCAGATCAATAAGCAGGGCCTGTGTGATTATGATCGAGAAAGCGCCAAATCAAATGGTCATGTTGAACATCTGTATTGAGGCGAGAACATCGAGGGCTCAACAAGCATTGCAGACTAGCCTTTTCTAGTGCAGCTTCCGAGGTGAAGTCGAACCTTGTGCGTGAGATCGGGCTCCCTGGCTTTGCTGTAGCGCGGCATGCAGATCTGACATGGACATGTCCTGCTAAGGATCTGGCAGAAGCAATCCTCTATGTGGTTTCAAGCTGCGGCTCGGCTCAAACCAAATTTCCAGCCGTCACGCCAAGGGGGTGCAGCTGAGAGAGCTGCGGCGTTTCAGGCCTGGCACGTCGTGTCAGGGCTGGGCTCTGACACGAGACGGCGTGCCAGGCCTAACACGCAAACGCTCGTGACACAAAGGGCGCAATTGGCACTGAACTCTGCGTCCCACCCGGGCTCAGCTCCACTCTGATCTTTTGGGGTTCTTTGGTTCGTCCACGTGCTCCAGAAGATGCCCACGCTTTGGTTCCGCATGGCTTCGGGCGCGGCGTGTCTCAGCAAGGCCAGAGCAAGGCGCTCTGCCGCTTTGTGGCCTCTCTCTGCTCTCTGCGCTTTGGTTTCACTGGACGCGGGGTGCGGGTCGTAGAGGGGTCAGAAGGCGGCATGGCCCTCGACAGTCCGGAGTCTGGCATCTGCAGGGTTTTTCTCTGAGACTCCTTCAAGGCCAGAAACCCTCGCGTCGAGCCTAGGGTGGCCTGCCTGGCAGCCCCCCCGAGAATCCCAAGACGGTATTGGGCTTCCCGGCGGGCTACTCGCCAGCCTGCCCAGCCTCGCTCATCGCCCTGCTCGACGTAGCTTCGTCGCGCCGGCTTCGGTGCATTTGCCCAGCTCGACTGCCCAGGGCTCATTCAGTTCTGGCTTCAGGGATGAGGGTCTAGGGCCTAGGGCCTAGGGTTTAGGAACAAGAGTGTGCTGCTGGTACCAGCTTTCACGCATTGGCAAACACTTGCAAGTGAACATGTCCGACGGTGCAGTGTGCAACATCCAACGCTCCAACAGAATTGGCCATCCCCAAACCACACGCGAGAAATTAGTTGAAATAGCTGAACGCCTCTTCATTCTCTTTCAAGCATTGGGGTTTGGGCAAGAGTTTGGGGATTAGGTTTTGGGGTTTCGGGTTCCGTATGAAGTGGTACCCCGGCAGCAATGAGCCCGGATGCAAAAAGGGTTTTTTGTTCGGGGTGCGGGTTGTGCCACTCGTGGCACGAGTGTGTCACGTCCTGGCACACTCGTGTCAAAGCTTCGCAGCTTCGGGCGGGGCCCCTTCTAGGCGAACCCGTCCTTTTTTTGGTGTCGTTGGCTCAATGAGCATATCATTTGCACTTCTGCACTCCGCCTCAGGTGACTGCAGAGACCCAGCTTATCGGCAACGTGCACTTCAATGGCCCGCGCGCCGGGATCAACTTCAACGACGGATTTGGTGGAGGTGATTTAATCGAAGGAAATGTGATTGGCAACTGTGTGCGTGAATCTGGCGACCATGGGCCATACAACAGCTGGGATCGCGTCCCCTACATTACGACACTTCGAACCGGACAGCCGTCCATCATACCGAAACAGAGACACATCACCAGGAATCTGTGGCTTGGCACCTACAGCACGCAGGAGGGTGTGGACACAGACGATGGCTCCTCGTATCTTTTGCAAGACTTCAATGTCTTTGCATATGGTATGAATGGACTGAAAAATGATTTTGGCGGCCACGACAATCACCAAATCAACAACATGTATCTTTTTATTGCCAATGCCTGGTTTGCTGGAACAGGACTCTTACCCGATGGAACTGGCAATAATGATGCCTTCACCAACAATCGCTGCCTTCTGAAAGTTGGCGGCAGATATCAATCGGACTGCGGCCACAACTCGAAGGGCTTCGTTAGCCATGACAACACCGTCTACACCAAGGACCGTATGCGCTTGGCAGCCTAAGCCTTACTTGGTCTTGTGCTTGTGTCGTTGCCTCAGGATGGTACAACGAAGGTCTGCGGCGGCCACGACCTGAACGAGTATGTGAAGCATTCAGGATTTGACCACGGATCCTCGGTGAGGGTCTGGCCTGGCGTTGAAGAGGTCAAGGCGTCAGCAAGCGAACTGCTGAATGGGAAGGCCGGAGGCATGGCACGCAGAGGGACACGACCGAAAGAACGCCGCTCTGCCCTGACGCAGGCGGAGACTCCATCGACTGTCTTTGTTTGAACGGTCTGCGAGGGTGTTTTTGTTTCATGGCCTTCGCCCCTCAGCCCATCAGCTCCTTTGAGTGAAGTCTTCACTTGCGTCCCTCATTTACAATCTGGCGGTTAGTCGGCTAGTGTTGCCTCGTGTGAAATCACTCGAAAGGGCTGATCAACATTTTTGCGCAGCGACGCCAAGCTGCATGGCCGCCTTTCAGCAGAAGCTGCTTGGATTTCAAAGCTGAGGCGCCCACTCTTGGCGTGAGTTGCGAAAAGCATCATGCAGTCACGACATTGGCTTTTGGTTCGACAATGAAATGGACGACGCAGCGTTCTGATTTCCGAGGGTTTGCGTAGTGGAGCCCTTGATGACAAATCAATGTGGTTGTTAGGCTGTTAGTCTCAATGCGTCCAATGGGGCACAGTAAAGGAGGTTTGTTACCGTTTTGTCTTTCGGCTTCTCGACTTTGTTTTTTTGGCTTTCGGCTTCTCGGTTTCCGAGCTTTAGCTGCTGCTTACTGGCTTTTGGTTTCCGGGCCTTGACTTCGGATTCGTTGCGTTTCGCTTCTTAGCCTTGGCTTATTCGCCAATGAGGGGGCCGTCCCAAATCTTGCACACAAGACCCAGAGGCCGTGACTCTAGACCTGGCGGTTCTGAGGCAGAACACGTGATTGGTTGACTCGGCCAGGGGTGGAGAAAGGGAAGGGAAGCTAGTGAAGCCTTCCAAAGCAGCTGTCGACAAGACGTTTTAGAACCCCGCTGGAGGGGGGCACCCAACAGGAGGGGGAGAGGTGTGCTTGCTTCAAGCCACCCCTTCAAATGCCTTGACTTAGCTTCTTCAGCTTCTGGCTCTGGAGCCGTGGCTTTCGCATTCGCATCTCTGGCTCCCTCCGTCCGGAGGAGAGGGCGGATCGGCGGGGCATAATGATTACCGTACGAAGGGGCAGGACAAGCCGCTTAGAGCCAGTTGGGCTTTTCTCCTAGCCGTGAATCAGTTCCGAAAGGTCGGTGGCGTGCATGTAACACGCATGGGGGCTACATATGTCTTCGAGGTTCGATCTCTTCTCTTTGCCCATGACAGGAGAACCGCGCCTCCACTGCGACATGGGCCACGCCGCTGAGAATGCTTTCAGTTCCCGAATTGGTGATTCTGACTTAGTTCAATCAGCTGTTTCCGGCTTTCAATCGCTCTCGCTCTGGCTCTCGCTGTCGCCCTTTTTCTCGCTCTGTCTCTCTCTCTCTCTCTCTTTTTTCTCTCTCTCTCTCCCTCTCTTTCTCTATTTCTCGCTCTCTCTCTCTCTCTTGGTCTCTTTTTCCCTTTCTTTCTCTCACTCTCTCTCTTTCGATCTCTCTCTCTCTCTCTGTCTCTGTCTCTCTTTCTCTTTTTCTCTCTTGCTCTCACTCTCTCTTTCGATCTTTCTTTCTCTCGCTCTCTCTTTCGATCTTTCTCTCTCTCTCTCTCTTTCTCTTTTTCTTTCTTTGTCTCTTTCTCTCCGTTTCTTTTTCTGTCTTTCTCTCGTTCTCTCACTCTCTCTTTCGATCTTTCTCTCTCGCTCTCTACAAAGCATTTTCTGAGGCACCCCACTCCAACTCCATGGAATCTCTCGCCCTCTTTCCCTCGCTCTATCCACCCTGCCTCGTCTGCCTCGTCTTACCAGCCGGGATGTCGGCAGGCAGGCATCCCCACGAGCAAGCCTCCTTGACTGTCTCAGTATCTTCTGTCCGAGAGACTCGAGGCGGTGTTGGTTTGGGTGTCAGACGCGCTCAAGGCACAGGGTGCAACAGCATGTAGTCAGCTTCGCTGCGACTATAGCCAGCGCGATGGGAGAAGTGGGGGTGGATGGAGTTGGAGGTGCTTCGAAGGATCAGAAGCCTGGAGATCAGAGTTCGGAGGGCGAGGACTCCCACGATGAGGAGAACGGCGATATCGCGGCAGACCACGGGCAAGAAGAGTCCTTGCCACCGGAACGCATTGTGCTGGTGGTGATGATTTGTGTCATCCAGGGCTACACACTTGTAGGCCCCCTGCAGCATGCGTTCAAGCAGTCTTTGCACATCAGCGATGACAGCCCCGATGGACGCATCTTTACCCAGGCTGCTGCGCTCGTCCAGTGGTTCAAGTGGAGTATGACACTGGCGCAGAACTTCTTGTTACAGTGTCTTTCTGTCAAGGCGCGTGTCTATCTGTCGATGGTATGTATGATGCTAGGTTGCTTGATCCCACCCGTCTTCATATACTCGCTCGGGCACTTGTGGATTGGATGGGCATTTCTGTCCTTCGGCCTCGTCGGAATGTCGCTGGGGGTCTTCGAAGTTGCCTACCTCAACGTGATCACCCCACTCGGACCTTTGACAAAGTCCTGGGCAATCATTGGCTTCCCGGCATCGTTTGCGATTATTAATGTGATAGGATTCACCCTTGTCTCTTTCGGCATGCCTGTCGCCGTCCTGTTTTGGTACATAGTTCTGTGCATGCCTATTGGGCTTATCATCTTTGCGAAGCGGATCGTCCCTAAGCTCCGTGAGGGATCTGTGGATTCGGGACCAGCGGCCAGTGGGCATGTGCTCAAGAGCAACAAGCAGGCAAAAGTGTGGAATTCTGTCCGGCATTGGTATTCATGGGTGCCAGTCTTGTGCCCATACATCCTTGCGCACTTCGTCACGGACTTTGTAATGGAAGGTGCTCTTCCTGCCAACTTCAACACATTCAATTCTGACAAGGTACCACTCTTCGGACCAACAGATGACCACCTCATGGATAAACACCGCTTCTTTGTGGTATTCTTCGTTTTCGTTGGGCTGAGTGATATGGCGAGCCGTCGCTTTGCGTACTGCTTTGCTTTGGATACCTTATTCAAGAACATTGTTGCCTTGTGCTTTGGTGTGACATGCAGTGTACTCGGCATGTGTCTCACAATCCTTGGGATTGGAGCAGTCAGCTGGGCCTCTGCTGCGCTGACTTTCTTCGGTCAAGGATTCAACTATGCGGTGGCTTCCAAGTCCATCGACAAGTTCATTCCAAGGGAGCACAACCTAGCAGCATACTCCCTTTGGATGTTCATCGGAAGTGCCGGTGCCATAGCAGGTAGCACTCTTGTGGATCACATCAGGTTCTGGATTTGTCGAGGGGAGGTCTATACCTACCAATGTTTGGACCATGTCCATGGACACTAAAACGGCACGAATCTATCGGGCGCTGCAATTTCTGTTCTTTTGAACTGTTTGAAGAGACTTGTTTGGTCTTTTCAGAAATTTCAGGAACCCATGATACCCATGTACAGATCCAGTTTGGTGTCCATCCCAGCCTTCGCTGGTCGCCCAAGCCTTGGGACGCAAGAGCCTTCAATAGTCGGGCTCATGCGCTGGAAAAAAGTCAATGATCAGTCGGCCAGAGCCCAGTGAGCGGCTTGAAGTGCCATCCCAATGCGCAATCTGCAAATCTCCCTGCATTGTACGTAAGCTTGGGCTACTTGTACCAGGTGAAAAGGCGAGCCATCATCAAGACGGCACAGCTTCACACGGTAAAGGTCCAAAATGCCAAAAGTTGACATGGAACAGCGAGCCCAAGCGAGTGGAACTAGGGCCGCCTTGCTTCGCTGTTCCCAGGCCGCTGATGAAACATGCAACCTGACCGGCAAGGTAGAAGGGCGGAATTCGAATTATGTGAGCAGGTGCTCGTTTGCTAGGCCTTGCAAATGCTTCCCACCTTTCTTCCAGTGGCCTCCGCAGAAAAGCTAGCATACAGTCTTTCTTTTACAGTCGAGAGGTACGTTTTTTAATATCAAAACCCGGCTAGATGGCATAGACGGTCGGCACTTGTCAGTGTTACGAGTTTCAGTTTCGCATGTGCACGGCCGGGCAAAAGCAATGCGGGAAAAGAAGCTGCTTGCCAAACTCCATGCGAGATGTCTGCGGCACGAGGGCGATAGGGTCTTTGGGTCTTTCCGTTTGTCTACCTGTCTGTCCGTCTGTATGGTTGCATACATAATGCGCGCAAGCATGTAGGTGTGCGTGCGCATGCAGCTTGCAATGAATGGGCGGTGAAAGCTTGTGCTTGATTGTGCCTCGGGTTCGCCGCACTCAACAATTAGAAAGATGCGGCCAACCCTGCTATGAGTTTCTAGCACACTCCGATGGTGCAAGACTCAGCTTATTCGGGCCACGGTCCAATCTCGAGCCTTCCTGCATAGCACACCAGCACCGCTCAGGCCGTGATCACGGAGGTGGGTCGTGCTTCGTTACAGAGGCCACGCAAAGACCAGCTTACATTCAAAGGTGGAGAGTGACGACGAGCTGCCACCGCTCGTTGGGAGTGGCCCAGAGCCTACAACAGCGAGCACAGAAGCAATGTTGTCACATCTCGGCGACCATATCTCAGGCTCACAGGCGACGACAGCATCGCACACTGCATCGCCGCCAAAGCAGGACCGCGGGACAAGCTATGCACAAATAGCACTATCTGAGCGTGGTCGTGCGGTCCAGCCCACGGCCCGCGGGCCCCTGCGGCCCCCGGCGGCCCGTGGTCATGCGGTCACAGGTTTCGGCGACTGCGCGCTTCGCAGTACTCGGTCGCACAGCCTTTTAGGGCCCTGGGTTTCTCATGTTTTTAGGGTTTAGGGTTTCTCAGTCAACATTCTTTTGGTGCTTTGGGCTTTTCAATCAACAACTCCGCTTGGGGTTTTGGGTTTCTGAACCCATATCTCCTTTTGGGCTCTGGGTTTGGCAACATCTCCTTTCAGGGTTTTGGATTTTTGGGGGTGTAGCAACCAACATTTTGTTTTCGGGTTTGGGGTTCGGCAGGCAACATCATGGTTCAGGGTTTTGGGATGTTTTGGGACGGCCTTGGGTTTCCCAACCAACATCTCCTTTTAGGGTTTTGGGTTTCTCCAACAATATCTCTTTTCAGGGGTTTGGCTTGCGGCCCGCGGACGCAGCAAAAAACCAGCTGTACCCCGGTCATGGCTGCCGGCCTCTGATCTCAAGCGGCCTAGTGCAGGAGAAAGCGCCGTCCTTTTCCAAGGCCAGGCTTGTGGCTGTCCCGTTTGTCCATGTCTGCTTGTCGTCGGCAGTCGAAGGTTGTGAGTTCTTTGGAGCCAGGAAGCGCAGAAGGCGCAGGAGGACGACGAAGACGATGATGACGAGCTGCCGCCTTTGATCAGCCCAGAGCCAAGACATAAAAAGACGGATAGCACCAGCACGCCAGACATGCACCGTAGAAGGGCTAGCACGAAAATTGATGACTGCCTCCGTTTCTGAATTCCTTGAGAGGCAGTGCAGCGCCGTCGCAAAAGGTGGAACTTTCTCCTCGGCACGAGGAGGCTTGAAGGGCATCGCGCCTCGCAAATCCTTAGAACGGCCGAGTGTTCAGCCAGGTGCCGGCAGCGAAGCCGGCGAAGACCACTGATACGATTGCGGATTGCAAAGTGGCGAGAGCGCCGAGGGAAGAGGTTAGTCAAAAGCCACCCTCCAGCGCGACCCTTAGATTGTACATGCTTGGCTCGGCTTCTGTGTGGTGTGAGTGCGGCCGATGTTGCCAAGGTCCACCTGGCAGAGGCCAGGGCTCAGAATCAGAAGCCGCAAGTCTCGGTTGCACACGAGCGAAGGCCCGACCGGACTTGGAAGTGGCGCGCCTTCCATTCCGGCACCCAAGGTTACGGTATGTGAACTGAATCTTTCTGGGCACGTTCGCATGGATCGCCTGTTGATTCCGCTGCTCCCCGAGAAGGTAGACGCTGCCAAAGCCGCTGCATCGATGCCGGCAGACCCTGCGCCCGCAGAGCTGTCAGGTGATCGAATTGCGCAGGGTACTCGGCATGAAGGGCCCTGCACAACACAAATTTTTGACAGTCGCAAACTTCAATTATCCAACATTCAGGAACAAAGATGACTTGGACGACGCTCTCGACATCTTGGAAGTCGGATCCCTTGGATCAGGGCCAGAGTGAAACCTTGAGGGAAAGCACGGCCGAAGGGATCCGCCATCCGGAGTGCAACGCATCGCCGTCAGGACGGCCACTTTGAGGAGGCTGAGCTGTTGGCTGGAGAGGCGAGCAGTGAGCAGCTAGCAGCTGTAGCGGCACAGCTCCCCTCCGCACTCCTTTTTTGTGACAGGTTCAGCGGCAGGCAGCGCCTCGAACCGCTTTAGACTTTCACGAGATCTTGCATCTATTTATTCTCTCTGGGATGCTACTGGATGGTCGGCACGATCGGCACTTTGGCCGAGGCAAAGGAAGGGAAAGCCGAAAGAGAAGCGGATGCTCTCCGGGTGGTCACCAAGGCCAGGTCGGCCCGTGCTGGGCCTGCGACCCTGCTTGGAGATCCGAGAAAGCTCTGCTTCTTCGGGCGCTCATTCAAACGGGTTGCCGGGTCGATGGCATCAAAATTCGAACTTCAGACTCGGGCATCCGTTCGGATTGCTTGCGTCGGAGCCCACTTCAAAGAGGAGCAAAAGCGCCAGAGCTGCGTGTGGTCTTGCCTTGTGGAATCTCAGTGACGGAGGCACGGATCAAAGCAGCAGAGGAAAAGGGCTTCGATGGATTGCCAGACATCGAGGCCTTGTGGATGAGGCATTGAGCGCCCACACTTCGCGTCGTAGTTCACACCAAGGTTCTCGAACAGGCGCTGCAGGCTCCAGAGCTGCAGAAGCGTCCTAGGCCTGCTAGGCAGTCCGACCTAGTCTGTCACATTCAAAAGGCTGCCAACAGCGAGATCTTCACTTTTGAAAAGCATGGCGAAATCGTGGCGAAGGTGAGTGCCAGGGATGCACACGACAAAGGCAGCATTGTTGCCACGCTTCTTTGTGCTGTGTGAGGCCATCATGCAGCTGGCTTCGGCAGAGATCTATTTAGCAATGGACTGCTCCGCCATGTTTCTTGTGAAGTAGATGCCTCATCCTGCGACTCCAGAACAGTGTGGTCACTACCAGGGCCTCAACATGCCTCATTTCCGAAGCGAATCGAGACAGATGTGTTCGAATGCAGTTCATTGGCACTAGCATGTGGCGTTCAGCTGTTCGGTGGGCAAACCGCCGGAGGCCCCTCTTCATGCCCCCTTGTGCTTATTAAGAAAGATTGACAGGTCTGGTGAAGGGTTGTGTGCGAAAGTGTGACTGCAAGTCGTGGACAGTTCCTAGAGTCGTAGAAGGTTTCACGTCATTTGGGGTCTGGACGGTGGAGTATGTATGCTACTCGCACGTACATAAAAAAGCGTGAGCCGCGAATTAGACCGGGATGCCTCGGCAGGACAGCCATGCGCAAGCGCTGCAGGTTGCGCAGCAAGCCCTGTGCATTGCCCAGACAGAAACCGGGAAAGGTAGCCAACTAGTAAGTTGGCACGTCAGGCCGTATGCAGTACCTTGTATAACTTATGAGGAATATGTAGTACGTAGTAATGTGCAGGTACAAGTGGTGAAAAGAACGATGTACGTGGTGAAAGTAAGAAGTATAGTCAACAGCAGCAATAGTAGCAGTAGCACTAGCAGCAGCTGGAGTAGTAGCAGCAGTAGCAGCAGCAGTAGTCGTATTTCATTCATTCATTCAGACGCTCGTGCGGGTCGTCCCGCACCTTGGCGGGCATCGGAGGTGAGACGAAAAATTGGCAAGCTTCGGTATAAGGGCTGAAGGAACAAGAGGTTCATACCATCGCGCGCGCCCTCGCATGCGGTCACGTGGGATCAGCACATGCACATACAGCCGCTCCGTGGAGTGAGCACTGTATGTAGCTTCGAAGAGATCATAACCTCATGCTGACATAACAAGAGGCTGTCGGAGTGTAAAGCTCACCAGATTCAGTTTTCCTGGGCCTCCACAATGAGGGCGGAAGTTGCCTGCATGGCGGACATCAGCCAAGTGTGTGTATTTTTGAAGCAGGAGACTGCTTTGGACTACAATGCAAGGTGGATTGAAGTCCGAGTCATTGTGCATATTGCAGTTTCCCTTTTGCAGCACTGGTAACTGGCAGCTCGGCAATCGTGCCCACTAGGGAGGCAGGAGGCTTCCTCACCGCCAGTCTGATGCAGATGGATGTACATGAGGTCTAAGCCTATTTACGGCCAAGAGGGAGGAATCTCTAAGGTGACTTGAAGGCCTCCGTTGGGTGTGGGAGTTGCACTAAGCACTACCTGAGTAGGATATACTCTGCACGAAAAGGCAGGCGCCACCGCCTGTGCTGGTGTAGGCGGAGGCGGCCCTGACCCTGACGCTGCAAAAGCCTGTGCGGGAGTAGACGGCGGCAGAGACAGTCTGGGCGCATTCACTGGCTGAGGTGGTGGTGGACCGCGCGGCTTAGCCTTTGCAGCAGTAGGGCTGGTTGTCGTCCTGATAGCACCGTTCCCAACACGTTCCTTGCGTCGAGGTCTGGCCGTGAGAGGCTTCCCCTCGACCTGAGGAAATTCCTCAGATTCACTGAAAGAATCGTCGTCGATGGGATCCCGACGAAGAAGAAGAGCTAGCGCTGCTTGATGGCCTGGATCCCCGAGAGCGTGCTGGTCTTGCCGAGGATGAGGGAGCGCTTGTAGTGACAGGGTCAGTAGTAGTATGCCTGCCGGTAGTAGACGTTGTCACCGCATCCGGAAGAAACTTGCTGCTGCGTAGAATGCTTGGGCCCGGCCGAGTCTTAGAGGCTGCTGATGCCGGTCTCTTCATGTCACAGAGGAATCGGAGGCTACCCCACGAAAAGATGCTATGCTTTAGAGCAGAAATGCCACGGATAGTGCGTTAGATCTTAGAGAGATTTTGCGCAACAAATTATGCGTTACAGCAGGGGGGCAGCAAGTCAGAGAGAGCAAGCCTGACTCTTTGTGCGCTCATGCAGCTGCAAGACTGGTATCTGTGAAGCGTTAGAAGTGGTCTCCTACTTGAAAGTAGTAGTACTACAAAGGTAGCGCAGGCTAGTTATGGCAGTACTGACAGAATGTGGGTGCACGCTACCAGCCTGATGGAGCGCTGGAAGGCCCCGAGAGCGCGTGGTTGTACATGTCCTTCGCGTGAGCGAAAAGTGCATGCAGAGTGATTGTGGGAAGACCTCCGATGCTGAGGATGGCTCTGACTTTTTTTCCCCAGATCTGCCGTTGGGTAGCTGTTGAGGGAGGCTGCCTCACCTCCGGGCTCTCACGGAAACCTGATCTGATAGCTGGTGCTCTGGCTAAGATCCTGATCCAGCCGCAACAGGGCGAAGAGGAACTGGTCCCTGTCTCGCCAGTATTCCTGGCCAGGACGAACCTGACAAAGCCTGCTTATAAGAACTCGCAGAGGAATGTTACACTCCTGCATCAAGAAAGCCAAGGCAGCGGCCGTCGAGCGATTGATACCCGCAAAGCAATGGAATAGAATGTGCCCTGAGCCGCGCTGGATTCTCCACCGAGTAGTGGCCGTTTCGTAGTGGATTTGGCCCCAGAGTGTCCGAAGGGAGGCTACCTCAACCCTCAGCTCTTCTCCTTGCAGGTGGCGAGTGTCTCTGTGAGCATATAGATAGTGTTCTATGCAGAGGGCTTGAAAATGAGAGCGCCAATCATCAGGGGATTGAGGCGTGCCCTCCATGGGAGAAAGGGGACAGAGGCTACTAACCATGTCCACATGACTTTGCAGAAGATAGCTAGCATCAGCAGCGCTTCGAATGGTCCCAACTCTAACCGAGAGCTCCGTGTCGGTGTCGAGAAGAAAGCCATCATGAATCATGAGCAGGCCATGGTGAAATAGAGCGAGTGATGCCTACGGAGGTACCCAAAGATGACCAAAAGGCGTCCAGTCGTAGGGATTTGGTCAGGCCACAACTGCCTATTGCCTGCGGGAGGAGCGGAAACGTAATAAATCGCCGTCCGGAAGCTTTGCAAGAGTAAGGAGGCATTGGTAGAAAGAGGGTCACGAGAAGAATCAGGAATAAGCTTATTGGAGGCTGCATCCCATGTCACATAAGGCCAGCAATGCGTAACTGTGGTGGCGGCTTCCGTAGGTAGCATGCGGACTTTCTGGCCCTGTTGATATTCTTGTGCAATGCCAAGAGAAAGAGTGGCCTCATAAGAGGCAGGGTCCTGCTTTTCACGAGAGATGGCTTCCTCGACGCGCTTCATGACCTCAAGCATGAGGGCCTTCCAAATGACGATCCTCGGTGGCTCTTCCATAGAGGCCTGGGTGTAGGCGGCCTGAGCCTGGAAGAGATGAGAGACGATGCTTTCCTGCTCAGTGATGGACGCGTAAATCAGGAAGTAGTGGTTGAACTTCAGCGCCAGGAGCTTATCCTCATGGGCAACAACGGTGGGTGGGAAAGGTGTCTCGAGCCTTTTCCCAAGGTAGTAGTGGGAGACGGTGTACGTTCTTTAGGAGCTTTAGGCTCCCTTTCTTCACCTGGTCACCTGGCGGTGATCGCCGACCTCGAGATCTTCGCCGATCAGTCCCATGCTCATGAAGGTCACCGTGCGTCGATCCAGCTGAGATTCCGCAGAGCATTCTGGGGTACTTGGAGGAGTAGCCACGCTGTCAGGGACCGACATTTGCAGGGAGTAATTCAAAGACGGCAGGGACGCGAAGAACGTGGATCTAATGGCTGGATCGGACACCAGCTCTCGGTAAACCTCTTCCATGCAGGGCAAAACGGCTGAATCAACGTAGATGAGAAACTCCACCCTGGATGAAGTATGGACTATTTATGATGGGGGAGCCTGGCCGGCCTGCAGGCAAAAGGAAGTCCCCGTCTAGTGAACTTAACTGCCAGGAAAGTTTGGCTGCGCGCAGGAATCTCGGAAGGCTCACAGCGAGAATTAGAGGGTGATATTGCAAGAAAGAGACTGTATCCTCAGTGCGATGCCATGCAAGAAGGAGATCAGCTAGTGAAATGCACACAGGAGGAGCGGGCATGCTAGTGACCTGCCTGATGGAGCTCCTGCTTCAACGGAGGCTTCCTCACGTCGGTTCGCCTGGATATCAAGATCTAACTGGGTGTCAGGGGGCGCCGGAAGTAGGAGAGGGCTGAGTCCCTGTGCGATGATGGCATCCGCTCTCGTTTCCAGCCAGGAGACCGGCTGAAGAGTACTGACACAAATTGGAGAAGTACTCCACAGCATCCTGCTGAGCATTAGCAAAAAGCCAGGTAGGCTGCAGTTGTAGCAAGGTAGTGAACCCATCAATGCGCAAAGATGCGCCTTGAGAGTGCTGAAGCCGGGCCGCGGCGTGAAAAGCCAACAACGAACCTACCTGGCCTGGGTCCGGCAGGTAAGAGGCACAGTAGTGGACAACCTGCTGAACTGATACAGCATAGCACAAGTTGTGAGAGTTGGTGAACGGCAAAAAGGCGGGGTGGAATCGGAGCGGGCGGAGGCGGAACCAAAGCAGAACGTGGAGTACCAAAAAAGGATCGCAAGGTGCTTTGCTTAGGCGACGGGGTCTTGGGAATAGGCACCGCTTTGGGGAAGGACTCTGCCGGCTTAAAGTCGCGCCTGTCTCCGCGACTTTTATTATGCCGAACTGTATGCATCACCTCCGGATAGTAGTCCACAGACACCCGCTGCACGTCAAAATGCAGGCCCCCTGTCCCTAACCTCGCCGGTGTCAACTGATACGCTCTTCCCGTCCTTTGAGTTGCATGAGGTCCTCGATGGACTTCTCAAGCTGCCCCCACATAAGTTAAGGCGGCACCCAAGGAATAGGCCACAAGCAGTGCATGGGTTCTCTGTGCTAGGGAGATTTGCGGCTTGCAGGTGATGCCTAAGATTTGGTGCGATGCGTGGATGAGCCTACTTCCAAAGGTCACGTACCCGACCAAGCCTAAGGATCTTAGACCTCTTGGTGTCACGGAAATCTCAGGTTCTGCGCGCAGTGCCGCAGTTTGCTTATGCGCCAGGTCGCAGTACCGATGCCGCCCTTGCCAGGGTCCTGGAACATTGCGACGAGGTAATTCATCTCTGTTCGCCGATCAAATACGACATTTTGGCAATGCGCTTGCAGCACAGTACAACCACGCGACCCCAGGGAGGGGGCCTCCAAATAAGTTTGGACTTGTCGCATGCCTTTGACGTCCGCCCTTGGACACTTATCACTTGTGATTTGAGAGGGGGAAGTGAGCCAGCAGAAGAGATACTCAGGGGAGAAAGTACAGTGATGATAGATAGGTGCTGAAGCAGAAGCAGCTGATGTAAGACAATGCAATGCTCGGAATGACGTTTCGAATCATCTATTTTAAGGCCGCTAAGGCAGTGAGTGCCTTTAGAAAAAAGCTAGCGGTGATCTGAGTCCGGGTGCCGGGCAGCCTTAAATGCCTGATAGACATCTTTATGGATACGCGTCAGATGCGTCTTGATTTTGGAAGTGGAGGCCACCCACTGTCCTCAGAGCACGCAGTGCGATCGTAAGTCCTGGCTCTCAGAATGTTGCATGTACTGCGAAAGGAGCATAGGCGACAGCGCCTGAAGGGAGCAGGCTATAGCAGTCAACTGGCCAGGCGCGGTGAAGGAAAGACGGGAATGCTCAGGCCGTGGCGGAGGCTGCCTCACGCCTGCAGGTTGCAGAGTTGACGAGTCTGGCAGAGTGGACGGCAAAGCATCGCTGAAATGATCAGTGTGCCGGCGACAGACGCGATTTTCAATATGCTGCTGCAGGTTGTACCAAGCCGCAAAGCCTTTGCCACACAGCTTGCAGATGGGCAGCCCCGCCTGGGAATGAAGCAGTCTAGGTTGCTTAGGCTGAGGATGTTTAGTAGTTACATGCTGTCTATAAGCTTTAGAGGAGCGAAAGATCTTATCGCAGCAAATAAAGATCTCTGCGTAGCCGTGTCTAGCTCCTCAATGAGGCGAGTGGAGATATAGTGCAAATCCGCATGTACAGCAGCCGCCTCAGCGAGGACTTCTGGCCGGACCAAGATAGAGGAAGGCTGCTGAGTGGATAAGACTCGCAGATCATTTCGGCGAGTCTCTGCTCGATCCGCCAACTGCTGAATAGGAGGGTCGGCGCGAAATGTTGAGAGAAGTTCCGTGGTTCGAACTGGATAATCGCCCTGAATTGTCGACTAAACCAGGCCTGTAGCTTCCTGGCTCCCGAAAGAGTGAGTCCTGCAGTCTCAAGGCCAAAGGAGGCACTGGCCCAGACAGTGGATCTCCATACAAGAAGCCTGCTGGTGGTGGCAGAACCTCGGCGACTGTTAACAAATTTGCGTACTTTGGCTTTTTGGCTTGCTGCTGGCGGAAAGCAAGCGTGAGGTCAGCATGATTGTGATAACTGAGTTGGATACCAAGGTATTTGAAGTGGCGGAGGCTGCCTCACCTGACAGAGCACGGAGCGGGTTGTAAGGAGTAAGTCTCCACAGAGGGATGGCCTTGCCTTCACGAATTTCAGTATATTGACAGAATTTGCGCGCCTTAGCCATACATGACACAGCACTTTGACGGATCTAAGTGAGCCAAAAGACTCAAGGCCAGTTGATGTGTGCTATTTCTAGATCCTGCCAGCAGTATATATCCTTGTGCACGATCAAATCGTCGGCAAACCCCGTCAAGAACCCCTCAACCTCCTCGGCTGAGACATCCTGTCCAACTTTCTTAAAGATATAAGACGTGACTAGGGAAAATAGGGAAGGCATTTACAGCCCTGTTTGATCCCGGTCCTGGAGCGGAAGAAGCTACGGGAGGTACCATATTTTACAACGAAGCTGCGCATCCTGAATGCGCGGCCAGGTATATAAGCAAATTGCGGCTGCTGCAGCGTGCTTTGCAGTCTGACTCTTATTTCGCTTCAACTCCCTTACCATCTGGACGTATAATGCCTAAGGGCTTAAGCGATGTAGGAGGAATGGGTGGTTTGCCAGGTTTGGGTATGAGGCACAAATCTGCTGGATGTTGGCATAGAGCCAGGTTTATCAGAGGAGGCTGCCTCACCCTGAAGGGGGAGTGTTATATGAGGACACTGGAGAAACGCCGTCATGTTAGAGGGAACTAAGGTAGCACAAAGCTTATACACAGAAGAGGGAGCCGAACCCTCAGGGACAGCTTTATGTGGCTGGATAAACGCAATCTGCTTAGCAAGAGATGACGAGTTGAGGGGAGTGAAGAGGCAGTCTCCGGTAGGTCGGAGTCACGTTCAACGAACCGTGTGTCCGAATTCCTGTAACATATTTAATCCTTCCTCAGAGGTCAGGACACGGCCTGAAGAGTGCTTAAGGCATATAGGGGGTTGGCCACGGAGCTAAGATTTTAAGACGATGATAAGAGAGGCGCGGATTGGGCTTTAGGGCACGGGAAATCTCAGTTATGGCTGAAAGAGTGCACTGCTTGCGGTGCTCCTTGACTTGACGTCTATGAATTGCCGAAGTGTGCTTCAGGGCACGATGTGCTGAGGCATAGGCACATAAGGCGAAGGCTGGTAGGGTTGGCCAGACGAAGGCGGTGAATTCGACGTCTCTCCCGTAGCGCCTGCCAGATAGGCTGAGCTGTAGGTATGTCCTCTGAACGGGAGAGTGAATGCAGGCTAATACGGGAGGCTTCCTCAACCATAAGGGCATTCACCTCATCCGGATGCAGGAAAAAGTCCCCGGCCAGCTTTGGCCGCCTCAAAGACAATAGAGCATGCGCCTGAGGAGTGCATTGCCTGACATGGTCAGCTAGAAGAGATCGCCGGGAACCGGAGACCGCGGACTTCCGGAATGACGGGGACTTTATCCAGGGAGCAAAGGGGACTATGGAGGTGGCAAGCGGACGATGTCTCCCGCCAGCCCTCCATGAACCTAGAGGGAACTGACACAAAGCCTTAACTTGTTTAGAGGTTGGAGTAACTTGAAATGCTGGCTGCATAATAAAGTCAATCTGAGATCTACCTGTCGGGGAGATATAGGTAGGCAGAGGATTGACGAAGGTATTCAGTGCGAATAAAATATTACTAGTCACAAAGCGTGTAAGAAGCTCTCTTCCGACAGGCTTGGCAGACCTAAAGATGCCTGAGCCCGTATTTGGGGGGTGATAAGAGATGCTTGCAATGAAATCTCCAGAGACCAAAAGATTGGTGCGAGATTGAAATGATTTCGGCAGACATCTTATCCAAAACCTGCTTCTGCGTAGCCCAGTGCTCCACCGCCGTGGTACCCTTATGCTTGGTGTGTTGCTAGCAGTTGAGTATTGCAAATGGGGATCCATTGTAAATTGTAACTGAAATGAACCATGTGTGACCGGCCTGGAATGCCAACGCTCCAGCGAATATCCTGTACTGGTATGGACGGATGCAACATGACCATTACACCAGCAGACCTCGTTGAGGACGAGTCCGTCGCAGACGGATAGCCACTGGTGATGACATGCCAGCCGCGCGCCTTGAACTGAGAAGAACCAGACCAACTTAATCCGCCAGCGTTCCAAGACATGACCGATAGTGCCGTGGCTAAATTTCCAGCTCGCCTGGGTCTGCGGGTGGTAGTCGCCGCTCGGGAAGGTCGAGAGCGAGAGTGTGGACGTAGTGGTGAAACTGAAGAATACCCCAGACTGCTTTGCGGCTGTGAGGAAGTGATCTCTCCGCCGCGACGGGATGCAGTTCCGTCCCTTAAAGCCCTTCTGCAAGCTCGCCGATATGACTTCTTTCTAATCTCCTGTGCCATCCGCGCTGTTTCGCCCAAACTGCAAGCGGTCTGAACTCCCCCGCCGTGCGGAAAGACCGGAACCCTCACGCTTGGGAGTAGAGCAAGAATGCTTAGCAACTGAATATCTCCCCCCGGAATTGGGACCGGGCCAGCTCCTGTTTGTGCCTGCAGAATAAGATGCCTGTATCACCAGATGGATCAGTTTATGCTGAGCTGGAGGCTACCTCGCAGCAGCAAGAGACAAAGACCATGCGCAGCCTGAGCTAAAGTAAATGAAGTGGTTGGAGGACCGGAGACCTGTTGAGAACTCAATGGTGGGGCCCTCCACAGGCTGTCCTGTGGTGCCTGTGGTGATTCGACGGCTACAACTCGCGGCCGCTTGAGCTGGTAGCGCTTAGCAGTAGTAGTAGTAGTAGTAGTAGTAGTAGCAGCAGCAGTTGTAGTAGCAGTAGTAGCAGTTGCAGCGGTGGTAAGTAGTAGTTAGTGTGGTCGTAGAAGCAGAAGAAGAAGTAGTGGTATTAGTAGCAGTCGTCGTCGTCGCAGTCGGAGTCGGAGAAGGAACAAGTAGGAGTGGGGGGCAGGGGTCGGAGAAGGAGTAGCAGGAGGAGGAGGAGGAGCAGTAGTAGTAGTAGCAGCAGCAGTAGAAGTAGTAATAGTACATTTCCCTGGTATTCAAAAACCGTTACTTCGATCGTACCCGTTGACCGGCGGGGGGGGGGGGGGCACTTGGGCCGCTGGAACCACTTCAACCACTTGTGCCACTTGCCCTGGTTTGGGTGTTAGGGTTTAGGTTATTCGGGTTTAAGGGTTTAGGGGTTAGTGTTAATGGTTTAGCGTTGCAAGGTTAGGGTTCACGTATGATTAGGGCTTAGCGCGAGAGGGAAATACGGAAGTGGTGGCATTGAGACAAGTGGTACAAGTGACGCAAGCGTACAAGTGGCGTAAAACGGCGAGTTCCAGTGGTGCAAGTGTTTCAAGTGAGTCAAGTGCGGTATTACGCAGTGGCACTACGTAGTCGAGGAGGTTCAAGTGGACCAAATGGGCAAGTGGCAGAAATCAAACAGCGGTTCCCGAATCCCTGCACACTACTGTAGTCGTAGGAGGAGGAGCTGCAGCTGTAGCTGTAGGAGCAGCTGCAGCAGCAGCAGCCGCACCAGTCCTAGTGGTCATCGCCGTTGTGGTAGTCGTAGTGAGTACTTGCAGTAGGTAAGTCGTAGGTATAAGTCGTAGAAATCGAAGAGCAACCAAATTAATCGCGTTTTATGGAATGGGCGATGATGTTAGAAGTTATCATCGTTAATCGTAACCATAATCAGCTTTCGTTTTCCAGGCACAGCAAAGGAGGGAATGTGGTTCTGCAGCTCGATCCTGCCACGTCAGGTCCATGATGCAGCAGGCTAGGCTGAGCGGTCCATGCTGTGGTTTGGGCAGCTGCTCCCGTCCTTGAGATCCCATCACTGTCCGGATCAGGCGGATGCCTCGAACGTACGAATGGTCATGGCTTACCGGTCACTGGCGGCACCTCAATTGCAATTAGAGCTTTTTCCAGAGCTCAGTCGAATGCTTCGCTGCTGGTCGACCACTGAAGACAGCCTGATGCATCCAGCTTTCGTTCTGTATGTTCGTCCCATGAGTACTGAATAGTGATTGTGTGGTGCTGATTGTTATTGTCAAACAACCTAAGCATGCTGGGCTGCAGCAGCAGATGACGCACGGCAGCGCTACTAAGGATGTCTACTTTGCCCAGGGTCGCTTCAGTCTGGTACCGGCCTGAAGCAGCGCCTTTCGAGAAGGCTTCCAGCCCGGTTCTTGCCTTGCCCTTGTTCGGCTAAGGTCGCGGCGATGGCACGTGAAGCCAGGGCTTTTTCGACTCCGACGCCTGCCGACATGGCTGAAGCTGCCGGCTCAATGATCCAGTGCTGCAGCAGGGGCTGACCGACAGTGGCACAGCCCAGCCATCACAAAAGCATAGAAGCAGACAGACTTCGCGGCTCGAGCATGTGCATGTTCTGCTGGCTGGCTCAAGCTAGTACCAGGCCCCTCCACAGCCACCGGTGGCTGTTTTCATGTCTACCACTTCAGATGCATGGGGCAAGCCGTGCTCCCAGTGCTCGTTGCATGCAAAGCCCCCGCCTGTGCGACGTGGTATTGCTTGCTGGCGCCGTGAGGAGACTTCTCTCTTTGCCATCACAGCTTCTGCGCCACATCGCCGAGTGGTGGTGCGATTTACCTCCACAGCCGCATCCTGCATTGATGCTTGCTTGGAATCGTTTCAAGTGTTGGTTCGATGCCATGAGCACCATCTGACACGAATCTCTATGTAAGGAGCCGGGCTTTGCTGCTGCTTGCCTTCCTGGTTCACGCCTATCTGTGGCAAGGAGGCTGGTCCGCAACGTCTGCGCTGCCAAGCTAGAGATCCTCCATTCTGGCTTACTTAGACCAGGACGGTCAGACGAGATAGTTAGGAAGTTAGGACAACCCGTTCTGTAACAGGCTGCTGCAGCAGGATGTAGTCTGGTACCGATCAGAGCTGACTTCGGATACATTCCGATCTACTACTTACTATTGACAGCTCTGCACTTCACAAGTTGACATGGTTCATGCTACTTCGATTTTTCTTGCAGGGGCGATTTTGGCTTCCGGTCGTCAACTGCGTTGCAGTAGTTCTTTTTGCCCCGCCGTGGAAGTGTTGAAACAAAGCCGGCGAAGTGCACCCACGTGAGAGGTCCAAGTGGTTTACTTAAGCGTAAGGAAGTGGCATACACAGTGGCCTAGAAGAAAAGGTTGCAGGTTGGTATGGCAGCAGACAGAACCCGTAACATTTCGGCATATGTGTTTGCTTTGTCGGGGGGCATGAAGACTTAGAAAATTGCTCTCGCTGCCGCTGAAGCAAGCATGCTGCCTGACACTGGCTGATGTCACAGGCCTAAGTGCTTTCTGGCACGACCTGACCGGAAGCGCCGGGGAAGTGGCCTTGGAAGACAAGGAGGGTGGCCTGCACGAGTTTCCGGAGCACCTCGCGTCGAGAATGCCCTGGACCAAGTGGCTGCTACCACATCACTCGTGCATGAGCACCCACACTTACTTTTGCCAGTGTGTCAAGATCGAGCGCAGGTCACGTGAGGCCAACGTGCATCCAGCAGTCTTGATGCCGTTCCTGCTCTCTTTCAACATGTCGGGTGAGCCTAACAGCATGCCTGAAGCCACTGCAGCTTAGCTGGAATGCAATTTTGGAGCTTTGCCCCAATGTCTCAAAACTACATCTGGAATGACAGGCTGCTGAGCAAACGTTTGACAACATTCCGACAGCATATCAGAACAACATACACCAACAATTTGGAAGGTGCTCCTAAACCGTGGATGAGGCCCATGCTTGAAAACCCTTGCAAAGCAATATCTGGTGACAAGGCATCAATTCTGCAGTGGTTGAGACGGATGCAGACTTTCCTGCTACTGTCCTGGCTGATAGCCATCATACTTCTACTTTGTGTGCATGTTCTCGGAGATCAAGCAAGCCGCCCACTTCGAGTCATGGCATCTGCTCCTGAGATCGCAGCATTCAATAAAGAGAGCCATATGCGCCATTAGGGTTTGTGGGATCGATGTGATGCCAGGTTTCTACCCTGAAAGCAGCAATCCTCAACTTCTACTTCCAGGGCTTTTCCGCCCGCTTGACGGATCCGCTCGTGTCTGCTTGGGAGCCTTGTCGCGCAGTGAGCGTTCTTTTAGTTGTTTGTTCGCACGCCCCCGTGAGTTGACAAGGCCATGCTGGTCATCGCATTCGCACAACTGGCAGATGGGGGTCGTGCCTCCGAGGGCTCCAACTGGGCTGGTCGTTGGAGCAAAAAGCTGCTGTTGGCAGTGTGCCCGAGCTGCATAATAAACGGCGGTAATCTTGGAGCGGGCATCATCCCGAAAGTGCAGCAGAAGGGCTCTTGGTTCAAGGGGTTGGGGTCTGGAGTCCAGGGATTAGCGAGCGGAATGCGGTGAAGAGGACAGGAGGCGTGTCCCGGCATGTCGCCAGGAATTCCATACGAGGCATGTCCAGGCATGTCCAGGCATGTCATGTGCGACAGGCTAAGGGGAAATTCCAAACAAGGTTCTGCGTGTAGACATACGCTTAGTGACGGATGTGTGTGTATGTATGTATATGTATATGTATATGTATATGTATATGTATATGTATATGTATATGTATATGTGTATATATATATATATATATATTATGTATGTCTATATATGTATATATGTCTATCTAAAACTGTATATACAGTTACACTATATACACATGGTATCAAGCAGAGCTCTGTTTTGCGAGTGAGTACAAGACGAGCGCACGCGGCGGGACGTGCGCGTGCCTGAGGCGCTGATCCCTCCCGGCTTCTCAGGGCGCCTTGCGGTCACCACTACCCCCCTCCACTCAATCTCAGAGTCTTAGGGTACCGTAAGGAATAACAACTACGCAGGCCCGCCACCGGCAGGGTCGGCAAAAAGGCAAGAGTGCATGCCGTCGTCGTGGAGGATTTGCGATACGATGCGGCAAGCGTGATGCTCCGACAGTTCCCCCTCCGAAATATCAAGCCAAGCAGGCATGGTCGCCTCTGCTTTGGGCTTTGCCCGGCCGCGCGTCTACTACGATCCTCTATGGATGCTAAGTGCATAGCGCTACGCTTGCACTTGCGGCCACGATCACACAGTCACGACCGATCCCAATCAGCTTGTTGGAATCTTCCTTGCTGATGCCACAACATGCATGGGCGGATCGTTAACATGCCGTCAAGAGGTTGCACAGTGACATGACCAGATGGCCAGGCTCTGCTTATCGTACTTCCTCGGTGGGTGCTACAAGTTAAGCGCTGCCGGGTTCAGTTGGATGGACGGGAGTGTCTTGGAGTTTTATGCGACACTCGGTCTAAAGCAGCAACACGAGGGTCCTGTGCCCCCGCTTCCGTTTTGAGAACGCCACCAAGGAGTCTTTACATGAGTGCCTCGTGTCTGCAAAGATCCGCTGCCGCAGTTCGTCTTGGTCTGTGCTCAGCAGAGGAGCAAGCGTGGAGCAGGCAGCTCTTCTCCGCACCCTGCTGCAAGACGTCTGGACTGTCTAGATTCGAGACCGGCGATCTGACTGGTGTGTGCCAGCCTTGCGGATAAGGTGCTGTGTCGAGTCCATGCATGGCCGGTGGCTCGATTACTTTAGCTCTTTGCAGCGCGCGGTGACTCGATGCTCGCATTACGAAAAACATGGGGGCTGCTTGAGAACGAAATGTGAGGTACTTTGCACTTGCGGTCTCCTTTTTGAACTGACTTGCCCTCTTGCTCTGTTCCACCCGTGGCTTGGCAGCTGTGCTAGGACGCTGAGTTCCACAAGAGGGCATTGTCGCCAGGTCACTTCGCGCGCTAATGATTTGTACGGCGGTGAGCTTTCACTTGGGAAATTTGTTCTTGATCACACTTAACGGAGACCGCTTCCTCACTTGGATCTGGATGCTGCTGCCCGGCTGACGTACTATCAGGTTTCTTCTTGTCTTTTTTTCATCTTGGCATGGCCGGGATAGCTTGACGAGATGCGGTTGCTGTCAGGCTCTTTGTGCTTGACTTCCCTTCGACACTGTTCAACAGGGGTGCGGAGCCACCTCTCCGTTCCTTCTGTGAGGATGTGTTCCTTTTAAAATCGCCCGACCTCAAAAAAGCGGACATGTCTGCCGGACTTAGCCGAACGCATCTGCAGACTGTTTATGGGCTTCTTGCCGCTGTGGTGGTGGCAACCTGGCTCGCTGTTGGTCTTGCGCGATCTGCAAGCCTCCGGCACACCAACTGGCCTTTTGTCGGTCCTGACATGTTCTCTCGGGTTGGCCGCTGGTCATCACCATCGCCTTGTCCTCAGCATGTTGAGGCACCGGTGATTCGGTGTCTCCGATTGTCACAGGGCAACTGCTCCAGCGAGTTGGGGTGCAGTCTCGCCTGTGAATCTGTGTCGTGAGGCCTTTTCGGGACGTCCTCCTGGACCAGATCCGGACTAGGACAAAAGTACGTCTGGATCACAAGTGAGTACGCACTTCATCCAGCTATCCACGGCACCATTTGGCGAAAGGAGCCTGCGCCGAAGCCAACCCACCCTGGGGCAGCGCTTGGCGGCGCGGCAGAAGGCGGGTTCCGAAGTTCAGCTCCGGTAGTGTAACCAAGGTCCAGCAAAATTGGAGAACTCTCAGTTTGTCGTCATTCCACACGCGAAGGTTGATCAAGGGCCCTCTCCGCGCTGTCTCTTTGTTTAGGGACCAATTGCAAGACGTTGCTATAATGCAAACTCAGTTCTGTCGTGAGTGGATGCTCAAGAACAACAACATTGAAAATGCTCTTTCTGCCAGGTCCAGTCGGGCTTTCGGAGTAGTCTGGTGCCTTGGGCTGCATGATGATCCGACGCGAGTGCTAACGAGCTTGCAGTTGAGCTTCGTCTAAGCGCGGCTTGGAAGTGTGTGCATTGTTGCATTAACTTGGAACCCCCTCTGCAGAGGCCGTCGATTCCTGAGCGGACGGCTGTCATGCTGGCAGCATGCTTGCGCGGAAAAATGTCTAGGTGGAACCATTCGACTCTGGGACATTGCGGAAACACTTGTCATCGTTCAGAGCAGGATCGCTGCGCCCATTGTGCTGCAGTCCGAACGGTTGAACGGGTAATCGCCAAGGCTCGCGAGCTTTCCGCTGCCCTTCTGGCTTGTGCGAAGGCTCGGTGAAATACCCTAGAGGTGACGAGGGAGAAAGCGCTGGGTTATTTTCGTTTCGGCCAGGCTCGCAATGCTGCGACGGAGGCGAGATCGTCCCCCAGCCTTGCGCATCGACCTCCTGGGTCGCTGGATGGGGGAAAGCAAATTCGAATGTCGCATTGGTGGGAAACTGTCCTGATCATGGGGCTCATGGCAAAAATCTTACCAAATGTCCATGTGCCCTTGCCTGCCAGGGTGCCCAAGCTGTTCAGCCAGCACAAGAGGCCTGGATGCACACGAGCTTGAAGGCAGCGGTAGCATCAGAGCGTAAACCCCTATGCAGGCATGTAAGCTGCGGGAACGAATGGGCGATCCCAAGGGAGCGGCCCTTGCTGCCTGCCTGGCTCCTCAGAAATCGCAAGGGCTCGTTTGCGAGAGTTTTTGGGATTTGCGCAGAGTCTCTTTCTTGAGGTGAAGAGGCCAAGGCCTATCACAGTATGAAAGCCCAGGTGCAGCCGCATGATTCTTGTTCTCGTGCTTGATTTGGAGCACTCGAGCTCGCACATTCGTCGTAGTCTGCAGGCGGTAACCCGAAAGGCAGCTCTCAATGCCGTGGCGTTGGCGAAGGAAGCTTGTGACAGCAAGACGGAGGCGGTCCTGCAGGGCTTGTTGCAGTTTGAGACTACAAAGACAATTTCTGTCTTGAGAGGCTCTCGCCTGGCATTGTGCCTGTTTGGCCGGGGGCCGTGATGGCACATGTGTCTGTGGGCGTCCGTCTCTCTGCCTCCTACTCCTACTCCGACGACGACGGCGACTACTACTACCACTACTACTGCTGCTGCTGAAGCTGCTACTACTACTACTACTGCTACCTGCTACCTGCTACCTGCTACCTACTACCTACGACGGTGTGTGTGTGTGTGTTTGTGTGTGTGTGTGTGTTTGTGTGTTTGTGTGTGTGTCAAGTGTGTGCGTGCTCCACGCCTCACGAGTATGAGGCTCACGCTGCAGCAGGGCAGAAGCTTGATGCCATCAAGGCGATGGCAGCGCCAGTTACCAGCTTGTTCAGGTCGTGACGGGATTGTTCCTATCAGAATGCCTCATGTAGAGCCTGATGCTGAATTTGGGATCCCTGTGTCGTCGGGAGATGTCAGTAGGCGGTGATTGCCAAGTGATCAGCCACTGCCTGCAAGGCTGGGAGGCAAGCGTTGGCTCTGGCGCGGGAGGTCCGGGATGTGGAGGTCATTGGTACTGCCCTTCAGGCCCTGGCTCAAGCGTGCACCATGTCGTCTGATGTCGTCTGTGTTGCTTGAGCAGCTTCGCTTCCAGAGGCTTTGATGCAGGCCAACGGCGAGGAGGACTTGGGGCCTCCATCAGTGAAACCATGAAGCCAAGAAGTGCAGCACTGCAGTGCTCGCTTCAGGAGAAAGCTGCTTCCATTGCGGAGGAGGTCCAGCACTGCTTCGAGCCAGCCTGCCGTCGGTGAAAGAAGGTGCTCTGTAACGCAGCCAGGAGCTGATGATGGCGAAGAAAGTTGGAGACCGACGCCGTGAGGCCTGCCCAGCGGGCAGTAGGACCGGGTCGAAGCTCGGCCGCGCATTTTGGCAACCGCCTGAGGCGTATGCACAGCTGAAGATGGCGCAGGCCATGATCGCTCAGGCGGTCGCCGCAGAATGCCTTGGCATGGGCGAAGCTGCAGAGACCTGGAAAAGAGGATCGGCCTCGGGACGCCCTCCGGAGAGCTACCGAAGCTGCCGAGAGGTTGAAGGAGGCCTGTACTTTGCAAGTCTCTTTCAGCGTACGACCCGACCGTCTGTGCCAATTGCCCTGCCACGTGCCTTGAACAGATGGGCGACCTGAAGGGTGAAGCGAAGGCCGGTCCTGCAAAGATTTTTCATGTCAGAGTCACGTCTCAAGTGCTAAGCCGCAAAGCGCGCTGAAGGCTACACAGCTTCTCGTTGAGCTTCAGTGCCAGGCGGGAAAACGTTTGCTCGTGAGGCAGGTTACACGGCTTGGAATCTGGACGTACTCGGCGTGCCCTTGTCCACGAACCTGCGAAGGGCTGTTCTGCCTTCCGGCCAAGCAGCACGCTTTTCCCACCTGCTTGCAGGCCAGACGTTCAATGGAGGCATCGCGGACAGCAAAAGAGGCATCTCGGCTGTCATGGCCAGGCAGACCCTGTGTGTGATCAGGGACCTGTTACATGAGCCACTCCGGCCGGAACTCTCGCATCCCTCATGATCCCTCTTACGTGCAGTTTGTGCTTCCCCCAACTCTCGACACTCGAGCTCGATCACTTCCACTTCAAAGGGAAAAAAGTATTCCCCGATGATCCCCCATGACGGTATTAAGCAGGGGGCGCCGACCCGAAGAAGGGGCTTGGATAGAGGCAAACCTAAAATTTGGTGGAGCTGGTCTTCTCAAGCTTCGTGACTCCGGAGAGCCTGGCACTGGCAACTCCAGTATGCAATCGACTGAACATTTCCACTCAGATTATCTGGTTATGCCAAGGCACAGCGTCTCTTCAAGGAAGCTGGTGACATGAAGGCCGGCTTGCACGGGCGCGCTTCTCGGAAGAGACTTGGCGCTGCGATTCTGCACTTGTCAGGGATGCGTCGGCGTCCTGCAGATCCTTACCAGCCTTCATCTCGAGGCAGGGTGCTGTCCACGAAGACCTCTACAGGCCAAAAGAGTCCAAACCCGTAAAGGGAACGCTGCAGGCAGGGGACCCTCATGCTGCGATTCAGGCGGCTTGGCGCTCAGGCGTTGAAGCACGGTAGCTGACACTCAGAGTGATGGAGTGATGAGAGTGGGACAGGGGGTTGATGTGTGCGCTTGTGTGCGTGATTTGCCGTGTTGGCTTAGCTCGCTCAGCTGTCAGGCTCTTTCCGGACTGTTGGTTAACACACTGAGGCCCGTGACCAGGTCAAGCTCTTCAGGGAGGCAGGATTCAAGGAAGAGGAGGCGGGCAAAGCACTGCTCTTGCTGTTGCATTTGCTGCTGTTGCTGTTGTGTCGGCCTTGTCGTTTTGAAGATTCCCGCAGCTGAATCGGAGAGGCCTCAGCAACCCTGGGTCTCGCAGAGATGTGCGGAGCTCGAAGGGTAAGGCAAATAAAATGGCGGGGGCCACTCCCGAGTCCCGAGCTGCGTTGGCTCTGAAATTGTCAAAATGCGCAACCCGCATAGACTTGCCAGGGCAAGGGCAAATTCCAGTGGCAGCACCTGGGTGCGGTCTCGATATCCATCCCGCTTGCACCTGTGCAAATCGTGTTCCTGCCCAGTCCCGAGCGCCTTTTGCGGCGCGCATGCGTTCCTGCCACCGTGCGACGCGTGTTCCGGATGAGAATCTTGCTCATGTTGGACACCCTCTTGGGAGCCTCAGGGGTCTTTGGCACAGAACTTCTTCGAGAAGAGGGATGGGGTGAAGGGCCAGGCTCCTGACTGTTTCAAGAGGGGGAGCAAGCAAGTTGGTACTAGCAAAGGTTAATGGCAACCCAGCTGTTGCAACGATCATGGGTGGTTTGTAGGACTGCAACAGGGTTTCACGACAGTCTCTCCATGGTCACGTCGAGCATAACCGCTTCCTCTAATAGCGCTGCCCGACATTGGCTTGACATGCAGAACGATTCAGAGCACATCCTAAATCGTCCAGCCCATTTCCATCAGCACCCCTGCACCTGTCGACTACAAATGCATTCGACCTTTCTTTGCCATCGCCCGTTTCAACCCTTACCCACATCCATCCGCCGAAAATGCTGTTAATCATGCAAGCTAGCATAGCGAGGCCTTCGTTTCTATCTGCGGGCTAGTCCTTGCTAGGTAGGAGGGAAAAAAATCTGCCTAAGCAGTTGGCCGGGACCGCGGGCCAAACTCGAAAGAATTGACATGTCGATCAACACGGCCCCCCCCTCCCCCGCTCTCGCTCCTCACTCTGCCGCTGAGTTTTTGATGTGGTTGGATGTGCTGGAGTTGATGATGCCATCGCTGTTTCCCTGCTGATGCGGTGCCGGTTGCACATGAGGATGCCCGGAGCCCGCCTCACCAGCTCTGTGTCGCGTGCCATCCCGCCAACCTAGGCGAGCTTTCGTTCCCCTGGCCCCGCCCCTCAAGTGTTACTTGTACTCGTCTGCTATAGGTGCCAAAACTAGAAACTCAAAGCAAAACGGGATGCTGGGCTCGCACATGGACGTGTTGCTGATCGCATTGGCCTTGTGAGTGATGTAGGGTCCCCGGCCTGGAGGAAATCGTAACATGTTGGTAGCAACGTCATCAGCTGACGCAGTCACGTGATTTGGAATCGACTTCACACAAGGACGCAGCAGACCATGGGACCACGAGATGCCTTGCGCCTTGCCAAAGATGCAGCCGGACGCCTACGGTTTATGCCATGTGCACCATCTGGAACTACGGCTAGCAAGAACTGAGGCCTCTATGTTCAGTGCAGGGCACCAAGCAGTTGTACCGCAGTTTGGCTTTGTGCGGCACGTTTCAACTACTGTGGTGCGTGCTCAGACTGCGGGCGATCTTGCTGGACAAGCACGTGCTCTTGCGCAAGTGGCACAGATGCCACGATCCGAGCACCCCTTGCCATCACAGTTACAAGCGGCAGCCCACCCCACCTTCTCAAACTCTTCGAGAGTGGCTTTCGCATTTTCGCAGTGGCATACACACTTGCTGGTCGCGAGATCATACGGCAAACGCTGCACGCTGCAGAGCATACCAAAATGTCGTGCTGAGCACAGGCACCTGGGGCTCAAAGCCAACACAAACGCCATGCAGGCGGCGAAGCAAGCCGAGGCCACTTTGCTTCAATAAGCCGATGCTCATGAAGTCGCTTAGCTGTGCAGGAACTAGCCCGGAAGTCTGGGGATGAAAAGGTCCTCATCTCTGCGCTGCAGGACCTGGAAGGGACAGGGATGTGGAATTCAAGCACGGGTTCAGATTCGTCGGAGATCCTTTGCATTGAGCGCAGCAGAGGCAGTGGGCGAGGCCTACTCCTCTGCCGACAGGCTCGCACCAGACCCTGCGAGTCGTCAAAAAAGCACTTTTCCGTTATCCTTGTTTCTTCACCAGGTTCAATGAGGGCATCGATGCCGCCAAGGAGGCTCTACAGATGGTCGAGAAGGCACGAGGCTTTTGCAATGCTGCTCAGCGTGGCCACGGATGGCCACGGCCTTGCACTGAACCATCGAAGGCTCCGGTAAAGGAAGATGCGGCTCGTGCAGCCGCTCTAGCCTGCTCGCACACTCAGCCTCCCTCGAGCATCAAACCACACGAACCCAGCTACAAGTAGCCTCAGGCATGGCAAATGTACAGCTGCAAGTCGCCCACTATGATGCAACAGCCCGAGCTTGATCTGGCGACCCGTAGCCGGCAACATGGCCGAGTTGCTGCGGCCCTGCCTGTCCAGGTGAACAACCCTGGAGCGCGGATTCGACCGCGAGGGTTAAAGGAAGCCATGAAGGAGACTCGGTGGCACAAGAGCTTTCGTTTCATGCTGAAGTTCAGCTGTAGTTCTTGCTTGAGGGGTGGGCTGGGGGGGGGGGGGNGGGGGGGGCAGGGCGGCAGGGCAATCAGCCGCAGCATACCGCAGGCTGCAGAGGAAGCATTGGCTTTGCATCGGAAACTTGGCGACCGAAGCGGCGAGGCAAGTAGCATGAGCATTGAAGTATGGAGTCTCACCCGCGCCCTGCTGGTTTCTAGCTCTGGCCTGTTTCTCCTTGTGCTTGACAAGATCACTGGCATCCAGCGCATTTTCCACGCTCACCTCCTCAGCGTGCGGCCCAGACTTGGACAGGCTTTCGCTGCTTTCGCTGTTGGAAATACGATTGATGCCATGTTTCGACATCTGGATCCTTATCCAACACATGGCAAAGTGGTCTACAATGATGTGCTGAGGCCAAGATGGGCCGAACTCGCTTCGATATGCGCGAGAGTACATGGACCTGTTGTCGTTGTTTTACGGCAGCATGAGATGACCTCAGTGGATGACGCATTTGCGAGGAGCTTGCGCAGGCAACCGAGCATAAGGAAAACCTGGGCAGTGCACTGGTGTCCTTGTGCCAGGCCATCGGGGGGTTCGGGACACGCGTCGCAGAGCACCGTGTAACACAAAAGACTGCAGACGTTGCAAGCTTGCATCATGTTTGCACCTCGTGCGCAATCGAAATGGATCGCAACGGCAGGGCCATTTTCTTTGCCGAAATTGGGATGAAGCAGAGAGGGCAAACTTGGTTCCAACCTCGGTCATTGATGCAGTACCATGTGCCGAGCAGCTGTTGTTTAGTTCCGGTTTGTCGTCGAAGTGGTCATGGCGAATGAAGCTCCGTGGCGTGTCAGGAAGCTCGAGCAATCTTTGAGAAGTCCCGCATGCACGAAAATATCGAAGTGTGTGATCAGGTGCGTGCTGCTGGCTTTTCAAGTGTTAAAACGAGATTATCAAGTGGAGTTGCCTTGCTCATGTGCGCAGATCATGCGGGAGATGAAGCAGGAGATGGAGCGAGACAGGTGCGACTCCAAAGTCGACATGCAGATCTGCATATCAAGAGTTGCTCGCAGAATGTTGCTGCAAATCTCAGATGCCAGAGTCGTAGAGTCTGAAGCTGAACTGACACCAGGCGCCCAGCACAACCTATGGGCCGAGCAAACGCAGCCCAAGGGGAGCGGGCTCCCGGAAAGGAGAAGCTTTGTGCGGCGCGAGCTTTCTCATTCCAAGATTTCCCACCCATTCGCCCTTTCTGAGGCTGGGCAAGGCTACAACTCTCTGCTGCCGGAGTTCCTCGGCAGCAGAACCTGTCAGACGGAGCAGAGCGGTTGAGACGGGCTTTGCGCTTTGAGGAGGCAGTCATCCCGTGCCCAGCAAGACGGCAGCAAGCTTAGAGCGTTTGTGGTAGATCCCTGGTCCCTGGCGCCTGGCACTCCGCAGATCTTGTTTTGTCCAGGAGTTCCATCGGGCGGCTTCCGCGGAGTTCCGGCAGGTGGTTTTGGCAGCAGTGAGTCTACACAGGTCAGCCAAGCCCAAGCATCAGCAGCCTCGCGAAGCGCCGCCAACGAGAAGATGGGCAAAGGCTTCTCCGATGGGCTTCGTGGTGCCTTCAGCAAGAGTCAAAGCCCGGGCAGTCAAGGCTCAAGTGCCACAAGTGCGAGTGACAGGGCGAGGACACCAAACGGCACCTCGAATTACAGCAGCAACAGCAGCAGCTACACTGCGACGAGCAATGGCATTGGAGGCCACTCGGCACCAAGTGCAAGCAGTGGCAGCAGAAGTGCCGGCTTCGGTGGGCGATCGTCTGGTTATGGTGAGTCCAGCGGCTCACGTTATAGCGGCATGGGAGGTAGCAACTCTGGATATGGAGGCGCCAGAGGTGTCCCTGCCGGTGGCTTCGGCAAGTCCGGAGTGCCAGCAGGTGGTTTTGGCGCAAATCAAGGTGTACCGGCAGCGGGAAGGCCGGGTGTGCAGGCTGGTGGTTTTGGCGGGGTCGCGGACTCAGCTCAGGCTTCACGTCTCATGCCTCGAGCTGGCTCGAGCTCGAGTCACAGCCCAGGCAGCGAGCGCCTCGAATCAGCAGCGACCTCGGACCTCGCGGACCTCGGTCGGACGAAGAGCGGAGCGACGGAGCGCCGAGGCCTCGGCCCGCCGGCCGCTCGGCCTTCGCCGGCTTTGCCGGGCAGCGAGGCCTCGGCGGCCGAGGCGGAGCGGCTTTGCGAAAAAGCGCCGCCTCACTCCGAGACATTCCGAGACTCCGAGATGTCCTCTTTGTCCCTGAGGAGAAGAGTAAGCTGCAAGCTGCGTCGAGGCCTGCGTAGGCGTAGTCGCTGTGTTGGCATGTCTCTGCGGACCGAAGACAGGTCAGTACCTCATGAGCCTCGTCGTCGACGAAATCTGTTGGCGGAAACTTTGAACACAGCAACAGCAAATATGTAAACAGGGACCAGCAGAATCAGAAGCGAACAAGCGACAGATCACTCGTGTTGCATGCGCATGTTTTTGGGCAGACCATACTTCGGGGTAAGTGGAAGGCTAGATCGACGAAACTCTTTTGTCTTTCACTCTCTCTCTCTCTCTCCAACTTTTTGTGGCTTGGCCCGCCTGTGTTGGGAAGAATCCCGAAACAAGGCGATGAAAGCATTAGCTCTAGAAAGGGTGTGTATATTAGGAAGCAGGCGAACGGTTCCAGCCGTGTTCCACTGTCGGTGTGTGGGCTCTGTGATGGTAAGTTTACCCCACCGTACGCCTGCGAGCGCATCCGTTTTGAGACAGCGCCAGCATGGATTTGCCAGTGTGGCCGCATCGCAAAGTGTCAGCTTCGCCGTAACTGCTTACCACAGGTTGTACGGGGAGAGTCATGAATGAATGGAGTGGCTGATTTGCAACACTCGGATGGCACTTGAGGCTCAAAGTTAGCTTCAACACACAACCACACTTGACATGCTAAGACCACCGACAGGCTAATGCGAAAGCACAGCCACGCCACCAGCCTACAGCAGCAGTCTCTGAAGTCCCTGTAATTTGGGACTTTAGGGGGTGGTCCCCAGAATGACCAGCTTGGGGCTGCAGAGGTGACAGCCGCCGCTTCTGCTTTCCAAGAGGGCACCAAATCTTGCTTTCAGGCTGTGATGGCCGGCAGAAGCTCAGGCATCCTTGGCCAGGCAGCAGCTCTTTTTGGCGAAGATTCGGTGCTTGATCAGCGTGTCGAGAGCTGCTGGTTTTCACTTTGAACCAGGCGCATTCGGAGGAGGCCGTGACATCCCAAGACAAACTGGCTTCTTAAGCTCGTTGCCATCGTGGGTGTCGCAGGGGCAGCTGCAGTTTCGGCACCCATTTCCGTTTCGATTGGGTCCAGGAAACCGAACATGATCCTCAAACAGAAGACATGCGCTGCTTGCGACTCATGAAAGCCGCGAGAGGAACTCGATGGGCAACCAAGGTCACTGCCAAAGCCACCCCACCTTTGCGATCGTGTGTCAGCCGTTCGGAAGCCCCCGAAAGCTAGCAACCCAGGCGACTCACCAGCTACAAAGATGGCTTTCGCAGGCATGGGGATCACGTTTCATCCCAGACACTTTGACAAGTATTTCGAACCACCTTACCATGCCAACAGGAGGATGCAGAACGTGATGCAGCGAGAACAGTCCTCCAACGCCTGCACGCAACGGTCGCAGCCCTCAGAGCCAGTGCCAGTGTCACGAGATCCTTTCTGAACGGAAGCTGACCGTTGAAGCTCACGCCAAGGTGGAGGTTCACCGCCAGCGCCTTGTGTTGCTGCTTGCTCGACCTCCGGGCGGAGGCTGGGAGCTGCAGTTGGCACAGTGCTGTATGGGCTTCGTGAAAGGATCGTTTAAGGTTCCGTGCCGGACACTGTAAATCAATTGTCATGAGCTTGCAAACCCCAGCCAGAACAGGAGAGCCCAGACTCCGGGACAGGGCAACTGCATTGACTGAGATTCTTTCCTGCGAATATGTAATAGAACCTGTCCGTTCTCACAGACATGCCGGAAAACCCACCGAAGCAGAACGGTTTACTGCTCCCAGCCGGCGATCCATTGCAATATCAGAAACTGAGCCTTGAATCAGAAACCAGATGCGCATCAGAAACCAGTGCGTATCAGAAACTGGAGTTTGGAAACTGGCGCGGGAGCTTGGAAGCAATGTTGGGGTGATGAGAAGAGAGCATCCATGGCCCAACCATAGTAACGGCATGGTCTAACGCGTTCTGAGAAGAGCCAACCATGATGATGTCCATGGTCTAATGTGTTCTGAGCCCAGAGCATCCATGGCCCAGCCATGATACCGTCCAGGATTGTGGGAGAGGGGTAGGTCTTGCTGTTGGCGGCTTGTTCCTTTTGGCAAGGAGCGCAGCCTCATTTCGTAAGGCCGAACTACAATGTAACTACGATCGACCGTAACTTTACATTTATTTAAGCTCGTACAATCTAATGAAGCCCTTGGGCCCGCGATGTTCCTGGCAACGGTTCCCTAATCACGGCTTCTGGTTTCCGAAGGATGCATCTAGTTTCCGATCATGGTGGGTTTCTGAATCATGGCTGGTTTCTGATTCAGCCGTTCTGGTTACCGATGCAGTGTTGTTCTGGTTGCGGGCGGCTATCATTTGCTGTGACGCGGAATGGCCATGCAGATTAAGTTTCCTGCCCAGCTGCGGAGGCAGACGTCAGGCCGAAACGGAGAATCCGTGAATCCAACTGCTTGCCCCTTGCTGCTGAAACGCTAGAACTCGTGAGCACTGCAAAAAGTACGAGGAACCATGATTTGTTGCTGACGACAGCAAATTATGGCTATGGCTTGACTTCAGCTGGTTATGCGAGTGCTTCCATTCACTGTCCGCAGACTCGATTGTGCGCGGACTCATGCCCTGGACAGGAGAAGTGGCAATCAGCCGCGCCAAAGAGGTGGTTCGAGATCTGGAAGCCGAGGCACAACATCGGGTTAGGAAGGTTTGGACAAGGATGACAACGATGATGATGATGATGATGATATTGATGATGGTCTGATGATGGCTCTTATGACTGTGACGGAGTTACTGACTGTTTGGCATGAGCTGTCAAACAGTTAAGAGCTTTGTTATCCCTATTCGTCTTTGCTTTGCGACTGCTACCAGATTTTTTACTACTAGTTCGATCACATTGTTCCTTTCTAGAGCTGTGCGATCCAAGGAGCTCATTGCATCTTCAATGAATGCTTCGGCACTGTCGTTCCCATTGCTATTTCCAGGCATCTTGCTACGGCCTCTACTTTAATTACCACTACTGCTGAGTGTCATCGCCACATTACCGACAATGGTTGCTGCGGCAGCCGTGATGCCTACGGTGGCTGCTGCTGTTGCTTTGCCGCTATGGATGTTTGTGCCATCAGCAGCAGATGCTGCAGCAGCAGGCACAGTTTGCAAGTGTCAGCGCACCCACACTACCTGGAATTACCTGGAGATACCTAGAGACATCAATGCATGTCTCGTTCGGAAGCAGACCAGTCCAGGCATCCACGATTGACTTAGCAGACGTCTCGCAGGCACGGCTTTAGACAACCCAAGGGGGGGCTGGAGATCGGACGCATTTTGCCCGCAGGGTGGAGCTCTTCTGCCTGCCTCCATGCGCAGCAACCATGCGGCGTCTTGCCTGAAATCAGCTGAAATCTGCTCTTAGCAGCACGCGCTTTTACTCAGTTGCTGGGCGCATTCAGGTGCTTTCGCAGTCTCTCAAGGAGACGCAGCGGCAGTGCGACAGTCTCAACCGTGAGATGGTGCCACTCCCAGTTGCCGGGTTTATCACGCAGTGGGTCACTGGGCATGGCATGACATGGCATGGCATGGCATGCAGTCTATCCGTTTGCACTTCCATGTTCGCAGATCCTTGCAGCATTTCAGGGTAGAACGCAATTTGGCCAACAGCCAGCTCTTTCGCAATGGGAACCGTCAGCAATCAGGCCTGATGTGCACAAAGAGCTGCGGATACGCTTGTAAAACAGCTGATAAGTTTCTCGTGGTGGCAAAGATGCTACGTGAACAATTCGCAAGTGCAGACTGGTTCCTTTGTTCGTGAGATTATTAACATCCGATATTTCTTATAGAGCCATCGCCTTCAAGTAGCTCTGATGACATTGACGTCTTGGCATTTCCCAGAGGACACCACACTTCGCGGCCGCTTTCAACAGACACAGCTTCCACAGGATGCTCAAGAAGCACAGCGCAGACATTTTCTCGCTATCCAAGCTTTGTGCTTGGAGCCCCCAGGGCTCGTGAGGCGAGCTGCCACGACTGCACAGATGCAGACTGCACAGACTGCACAGATGCAGCGGATCGGCGCGCAGCCAGCCATGTCCTCAGAGTTACATGTGAGCATAATCCTACACTGCATTCATGGCCCGGCCCGGAGTTGAAACACTCAGGCCAGCTCTGGTTCAGTCGGCAGCTCACATGAGCGCTACTGAAGGCCGTGTAAAATGTCTAGAAGTGTCAGGCTGTCGAGTTCTGAGTGCGAGAATGCAAGCCAACTTGTACAGTGTCGGATACGTGGTTTGATAAGATCCTTGTTTTGGCTGGGGTGTGGGAGCCCAATGGCGGCCCACGAACAGAGTCTCGAAAGCACGAGTGCTCGAGCCTTCCAGCCATGCATGGTTTTCAAGATCCTTGGTCCTTTAATTTGTCGTTTCAGTCACGTTTGTGCAGATGTCTTTCACTTGCATCGAGCCGTCGAGGCTCACCTGGAGTTTCAAAAGTTGTCACCAAGTCTACGGCTCCGTTGGAGCTCTGCGAAGACTCTGTGTCACTCAACTTTTCAGGTCCAGCAGGCAGAGTCCAATGAGAAGCTGGTTGAGTCCATGGGTGGGGTCAAGGCCGCGGCACGAGCACCGACGTGTACAGTGTGTGTGTGTGTGTGTGATCGTACGTTCATGAGGGATATTCAGCAGACAGGCAGCGAACAAGCGCTTGTTGGAGCAGATCCGCCCCTTGGCAGACCAAACAAGGGCCCACAATAGGCCAGCAAATGCTTTGCACTCGTCCCGTGCAAGGTGGGCAATCTGCAGAAATTGCACACATGATGCAGCAACGAGTTGCGGATGAGGACTTGCCTGCACGACTTTCATTGTGAATGCAACGTAGACGAGCAGCGAACCTTAGATGAAGTCTTCGAGGAGCGTCTCGAGGCAGCTGCCAGGAGGCGACTCTGGGCGGCGCTTGGGGAGGGCGCTTGCTTGGGTTTCCTTTCCTGTGCTGGAAAGGCATGAGGCCCAGCGTGAGACGGCCCGTCAAAATCTGCAGCAACAGGCCGCAATGCTCACGGTACCATGTATCTAAGCGTTCTGTCATCGTGCAGCAATAGAAATGCCGAGCCAGGTCGTGTCAATCCGGGACAGCAGCACTGAGCGTCAATGGCAGGCGGTGTCGGGTTGGGGGGGCGGTAAGCTGTGCCGGTCACGAAGAGTTCGGTCGAGTTTAGACGCACAAGGGATGCTGCGTTCCGCTGCAAGCAGATGAGTCCTCCACCTCGGCTTTGGCACCATGCCAGCACGCTGAAAGGTGCAACAGCGCCTGAGTGAGAAGCTGCAGTGCATTCCTGAGATTTGAGAACTCTACAGCCCTTTGCGGAGCCCTAGGACCTAGGAGCACTGAGCCTGGACTGAAAGCCCAAGGAAGCTGGAGTACGGCTCCGTGAAGCTGCGCAGCGGCCTGGGCCAGCTTGGCAAAGATCTGCAGGTGCTTTGCCCGAAGACAGGGCCGAGGTAAAGGGCCGTGTATCTCGTCGGACTGCTCGCATTGACACTTTGGCCGAAATCTGGTGGCCAGTACATGTGATGGTAATGGCAGAATGGCAGCTTTAGAGAACAACGACATTTGCACGGGGGTTTGGTAGAAGGCTTGGGGCTGTGTATGGGCTGAAACTGACACAGGAGAGGCAGCAGACTGTCGCAGAGTGCCTTTGGCAGCACGTTAGATCGTGGAGCTTGTAGACTGTTCTCGTGCCAAGAACGTTGAGTCATGTGGCAGTAACAGTAGCAAATTCATCAAATTTCCATCTCTCAGCGGGAGGTGTACCAAGAACCGACGATTGGTTCGAGCTTGCTTTGCTTGTTCGCGAGGCTTTTTCGCGAAGTCAGCGGATGGTGGCAAGTGTGGCAGAAGGCGTCGCGAACGATCAGTCGGCGAGTGGGAAATCTTCACTCTCGCATTGCCCCGATATTAGGGTTTTCGGCTTGCCCAACCGAGGATGTGCCGGCGCAGCTTGCGCCCCTGTCCATCTACTGTTCATAGAAGCGCGTAACATGCATTCCATCATCAGGTTGCTACGACCTGTCCAGAAGAATCGTGAAGAAAAGCTGGCATTGGAGAAGCGAATAGGCACGAGCAGCAAAGGGACGTCCGATGAGAGTGCTGCGAGTGTGCATGGTTGCCATAATGAACGAAACAGGGACTCGCACATGGAAGGAACACCAAGACCTCATGTGCAACTGTCGCAATTGTAGTTGTCGCTTTGGCTCGGCAGCAGTGCCGTGCCCGTTGTCCCACGTTTGACAGCAACACTCAACACTTTCACTTGGCAAAGCCTAAGTTGTACGAAGTGAGCCTGGCATCTCGTGAAGGCAGAGCAGCCTGCACTGTGTCCTTAAATCTGGGGGCGTCCTATGGTCTCCGTGTCTCGATGAGCCGAGAAGATCTCAGCTCCGAGCCGGAAGACACGTCGCCGGTGCCTCACAAGAAGCGCCGCCAAGAAGACGCCGACGCTGCGCAGCCCGCGGGGCCCGCGGTTCAAGAGCAGACCCAGGCCCAGGCCGGCGCCGAGACAGAACGAGGACAGCGAAGTAGAGAAGTCCCGCAGGTGCCAGCACGTACCATACGTGTGCGAGTGCTTTCGATATCCGGTGAAACATTGTGATCTGACAGCATTTGGCGAGTCACGAAATGCTTCCACCTGTCTCCAAATTCGCTCTGCATCAAGGCTCACCCTCCCGCGAGCCGATCGCTGCTGGACAATGATGAGGTTGAAGGTCCATGTCTTAAGTTGGTTGTGCTGTGCAGAGCATCCGCTTGTCCCTGTGTTTGTGACAGTGGCGGGAGGAGCTGGTGGAGGCGGCGCTGCGGCGCCCAAGATGCACCCAACGCCTCCTACTACAGCACGAGGATCTGGAGAAGGCGTACGGAGTTTCAGTGAGGGCTATCGGGAGACGACAGGCTTTGTTTGCACTCGCTTGTAGGAGGCGTGGTGCGTAGATACCAGTTCTCGATCAGCATGAAAATGTCTCTGGCAATAGGCTTTAACACAGAATTAAAGCAACGATCGGGCTGTGCCCGGAGGTTTCCACGAGGATTTCAATCACGTGCCAGTAGTACCGACGCTGCAGTATCTCGTCAACCTCAAGTTCGTTAGGCTTGCCCATCTGACGGACAGAGCACTTGAGCACGACAGGACCGAGTAAAATGAAGTTCAGTTCAGTTTAGGTCGTCAAAGAGGGCTCTAGCGAGTGTCAGAGGTTTCCTTATTGGTCTGGGAGTGCTAGGGGTTCGGCATTAACTGTTTTGCAACCTTTGCGTTAAGAGTGTTGCATTGCTGTTGTAGATGCGAAAGCTCTCCTATGCAGCACTTGACGCCAAGCACTGATGCCGTTCGTGTGGAGTATTTGTTGCAACTGCACCTTGTCGTCACCTTTGTCGTGCACAGCTGTGCGCGAGACAGGTTCAAACACGCGGCATCGATCTACAAACATGACGGGCCCCAGCAGAGCGAGAAACCACCTCCCCTTTTGATGGACAGTTTGGCAGTGTTTCAACTGCCGAAGCAACCAAACAGAGCAGCGGTGCATCGCTTTGATTTTAGTTGTTCGACTAGCCTCCTGGTGTTGTTCTCATCTTAATATTAGACTAACTAGACATTACATCCGGGAACTCGGACGATCTTCTGAAGCAGCTCCTAATTTCGGTTGCTTATTGCGCCGATGTTCATTTCGCCTCGTCAGTGCGCAAATGCAATGGCAAGAAGGATGGAAGAGCAACCAATCTTTTTTGAGACAGCGTCGCCTGGAACGTGCCACTTCGCTGTGGACTACCTTCTTGGGATGTCACTGCTGGTCAAGACTGAAGCATGTGTATTTTTCGGCAGCAGCTTGGACACGAGCTCTACCCAACACAAATCACGCGAACAACCTGACCGCCAACACGACAACTCACGACATTGTGAATACGGGTGTTGCACTGCTGTGCGAACCACGGTTCGCCAAGACGCGATGCGAAATTCAACTAGGGCGCAAAACGTGGCGGCAAGACGAACGATAAACAGAGCTGTAAAGATGTTGCAGAAATTGCTTTGTTCGTCCGTCCCAAGTGATTTCGCGCCGCAGTCTGACACCATCAAGACAAGCCCATATGTCGAGAGGTTTAGACATCGTTGCACACCTGCCCACATGACCATACTCGTGTCACCGTGAGAGCATGCGAGAACTCTTCCGGGCCCCCGCTCCGGAAGGGGACTCTCAAAGCTGATGGTGGATTCGGTGCAACGTCTCCTAGGATGCCTTCACTTCAGGATGCGAACCAAGACTTTCGCAGTTTGGCCGGGCTGCTCCCTGAGGCGCATCGTGGCTTGCAGATTTCGGCTTGTGCAAGGTGACTACACTGCAACCCCGTTCTGCCAGTCCCGATCAGGGAGCGGCTGAGCTGGACATTACTTTGCTCAAGCAGGAGGCTCGTCCCAGCGCGCTCTACGAAGAGGTGGGAGCTCAGTCTTCGGAGATGGAATGATTGACTTGCAGTCGCCTGTTGGATCAGTTTGCATTCCGAGTTCGGGCTTGATCCAATATGCAATACGAGTCGCAGACTTACTCACTGCTGGCGTGAGGTCCCTGCCAGGTGACCCTTCCCCATCTTAGCAAGATTGTACTAGGTTGCAGTGCGGCTTAGCCCTGATTGTAATGTGCCGCGATCAAAACCAGTATAACACTGAACGAGGCAGGGAACGTGACAAACAGTACCAACAAGTTAGACAGTTGCTATAGTTTGGAACAGTCAAGGCAGCTAAAGACATGCATGCTGTTGTAAAGTTATGTGTGGCGGGGGGGGCAGGTCGGCAAAATTTCATGATTCGAGATTTGGCTGCTCTCGTTTATAGGATGCTGAGCCGCTTCGCAGCCTTTCCAGTAGGGAAGAATGCATGCGAAGCTAAGACTCCCGGAGGCTCTGATATACTCGGAGCCGCCCGAGTTGTTCACCAACCGGAAGATTAACTCCAAACCCAAATATAAAGTCGCTAGCCAGATCCAACTTGTTGCAAGATCTTGCACACAATGATCTAGTGTTGAAGCTGGTCTCCATTCAAGAGCCATTTTTGTTCTCTCTCATTGACATTTCACCTTAACTCATGACATTGTTGAATCCATGCTGCAAGCAAGTCGCTCCAATCTTGACAAGTTCCCCATGCCTCAAGCAGCTCAGACAGCTGTTGATGTTATGTGTTCCAGCCTTCTCGTGTATGGCCCGGCAAGCAGCTGGGCCTTGGTGACCCGGGAAGCCAAGTTACATTGGCATAACAGACACCCAGACACACATACAGACAGAACGTCCGGACATGAAGGTCGTGTTCGAAAGGTGTGTCTTGGCACAGTTTGAGTCTGCTGACACTGGCAAACTACAGGAGGTTCTGGGAGGCCTTGGGGTCTTGGACATCATTTCTTCATCCGAAGATGTCGTCGAAACCCGGCGCGGACAGTTCCCAGAGCCGTTTGTCTTTGCGGACAGCTGTCACGGCAGAGCCTCCATCCCGATCCCCTCAATGCTTACCTCATTCAGAAAGTGCGGGCGGCTAGCTCCGGATTGAAAAGTGAAGCAGACAATCGTAAAGCAAAATGGCAATGGCAAGCCCCGGTGCAACCCAGCAAACAAGCCGGTCAGTTTTGTCGGCTACATTGGTGACTTTGGCCATTACCTTCGCAACATAGGGGCGTCACATGGTGCTTGCATGGGATCCCCTGACAGGCACAGAATCATCCCCCCTTCTTCGCGCAAGCTGAGAAGCCCTTGGGTCCCTCCATGTCAACAGACCGACAATCGATCGTTGTGTGAGGCCAAAGCAGGCAGAGGACAATCTTTGTGGCTGCACCAGATTTGTTGTGTGCTTGCCTTGCTTGTGCCGAGTGCGGAGAGGTAAAGCAGTTCTTGTTCACGTTTTTGCGAGACATGGTTCAGTCACGAGGAGGGAGCTGCTTGGCGCTTCTGCAGCTTGCCGACAACCAGAAGCTCATAAACCATGTAGATACAGATGCTGGGCGGCAGGTTATACCTTGTTCTTTGCTTGTTACGTGGGAGCTGTTGTCGGGGAGACATTGCCATTTGGACTGAGGCCTCGCAGCAGAGTTTCTCGGAGTCGATACTTGCTCCTCGTGAAGAGTAGAGAGACGACGAAGAGCCTGGGCCTCTAAGGCGTTCTACACATCGCGGCAGCAATGAGACTGGGAGCCGCTTGCCTTGGCATTGCTGCCAATGCGGAATTCGAGCACGTCAACCTCATCGACAGGCGCAGGCTGCGATGGCTGAAAAGCTGCCCCAAGTCAGAGCCTCGAAAAACGCCCTCGCCGCAGGAACTGGACTGCCCTGCATTGGGCCGTCTTTTCAAACATGCCGGATGCACCTCAGACGCAGAGCTGCAGAGTCCCTTCAGCCATCCTACGGACCGCCGTCTCATCAGGTTTGTACGGCAATACTGTCTCGGAAAGACTTTCGAGAAGGCAGCGCCCATTCAGCTCGGTAGGGCTCTGACTATGAGGCCTCACAAGTTGGCCACTCACAAGTGCACTGATGAAGCAGAGTTTACTAGCCGTACCGTTTCTTGGTTCATCGCTGCATGTGTAGATTGGGGACACAGAAGGTGTTCTGTTGGGTCAGGTATTTGCAGGGCATAGCGCCTTCTCAACTGTCGTGCCGGCTGTCCCTCATCCAGGCGTAAAGCCTGTCTCCCATCCAGGTGGGCATAGGGACGACAGTGGCGAGACCGCCTTGGATCGGGCAATAGAAGCAGGAGACCTAATTGGGCCTCACTGGACTTGCACTTTGCTCGGTTTCCGGCAGGATACCGCGAATGCATCTTTGCCATGGTCACAGAGCTGCAATTTGCAATTGGTTCATGCGAGAGACGAAGCCACACCTGCAGTCGAATGCTACAGAGAAGCTGAGCAGGTGCCACTTCTCAGCACAAAGGCTTTGCTGAGTTCATCACTTCCGATGCCCGTATTGCATCTCGGCCCAGCAATTAGCGGGTTGTGCTTGCGATCATTGCAACCGAGCTGCGGCTGCAGACCAAGTCCCTCTAAAGCCCAGGATCAATCCGGAGGATCGCGAGCGCATCCACGCGGTTGCTCATGGGGACAAAGACATTGCGGAGGCGATCCAAGAGACCTTGGCGAAGCGAAAGCAGTCAGTTGCTCTCCATGCATTGGACTGCCCGGGGGTGTTCTTCTGTCAGCACTTGTCAGTTCTTCATGTCCTACAACATGTAGAGTTTTACTGAGTCCCACAAAGATGGTTATCTTGGCCTGATTGGCACACTCACCATAAGGAAGGCTGGTGATGACCTTGCTCTCCGCTGCTACAAGCGCTGCTCAGTGGACGCGAAACAGGGGTGCATGTGCAAAAAAGTAACTTCGTTGGAAGCAGATGGCATTGCCTTCATGTTGGCATCATTTTGCGGCTAGTCAATCGTCTGACGCAGGGGAGCTTCGCAGCATGCTCAAAAATGAGCGTGAGCAGAGACATCAGGACACGGGATATGTTTGCATTCCCGTGGCCGTGTGTCAGGGACTTTGATGAGATGGCTTGCAGTTTCTATTCATATCCGTGCTCACAGGACAACATGGATTGGGGCCGAAAGTATGGGCGGGGCGCTCTGCATCTTTTGCATGTGACTGCACAAAACAGCCGAGAAGTACCACTGCATCGGACCAGTTCTGTCGGACGTGCTCTTGCAAGGCTTGACACTGAATCGGACTCCATGCACGTCACAGACTTGCAGCGTGGACCGAGGGAAATGCAGACGGACAAGGAGGACTTACAAGCCCGACTGAGCAGGAGTGGCTGTGTTGATGTTCTGTGTTTGCTGTGTTTGCTGTTGCTGTCCGGTCCCTTGACAGGGAGTGCTCGCAGCTTGAGTCGCGGCTTCAGGCCGGAGTCGGCACTGCGTCGAAGCTTAGACTGGGACTGGGACCCATTGCGACTCTGACTCCGAACCAAACCTGCAAACGGGTAGAGCCTGGTAGGCAGTTCGCAGGGTGTGTCGGTTTGGGTCATCGTATGTCTTTGTGGACCCGTACTTGTGCCAGGCCCACGAGAAGCGCCAGTTGGAGGAGAGGCAGGCTTGGATTGAGGAGCGGCATGGGTTCTGCCAAAAAGAAGAGTCTCACTTCTCAGCATGTTAAACGCAGCGCATGCTGTGAGGAGCGAGCGAGATTGGAGTCTCACTGCAGCGAGCAGGAGAAGCAGCTGGATGCAAAGCAGGTCCACGACAGATGGGCAGTTGAAATTTGCCGAATTTGGATGTTCGCCGGATTGATCGCTTCAGGTGAGTCTGGATCAGCTGCATCGGCAAATCGCCGTCTCGGAAACAGCCCTCACTTCGAAGGCACACCGCCTTTTCTTCCGCCTTTGTTAAGGAGCCAATGCTGAAGGTGTCAATTTTGTGGAAAGCTGTAAAGCTGTATTGGAAGAACAGACGATGATCATGGTGTGGTTGTTGTTTTGCCTTGCCGTGCTCCAGGGCACTAGCAATGGCGATTGGCGATGCTTCCTTCCTTGTGCTCCGCAGGTCAGCGAGACCCAAAGTTTGGATCAGGTGCGCATCAGTCTGCCAGCGTAGTGCCGAACTGTCGTTGAAGCTCGGCCTTTGCTATGAGGCTTTAGCTAGTGCGATGTGACAGACTTATGTGATCCTCCCAGTATAGCACGTGTAACAGGATGACCCTACAGCCGACAGGTGGCTGCCGAACTTCAGCGACAGATGCGCGAGTCGGACGATGCCCTTGCTGCAGCAGCCGAATGCCCAAGTGACTTCGTTGATGCAATTGACGGTTGAACGCACTAAGCTGGAAGGTGCGCAGCAATGAAGACCTGCGAGGGCAGCTGGATGAGCAACGCTTGCGTTTCCAGGATGCCAGTGGTCGCACGCTGAACTTGTTGATTTAGGCACGGGGGGCTGTGGCCTAGATGTGTCACAATGTTGCGCACGGAAGGACAAGAACAACCTTGAGCTGACTGACTGCTTTGGCCCCGGGCATGAAGCGCAGTATTCGCAGGTGCTGAAAGCTGCCAGCACGAAGAGAACTCGATTTCCGCTACGGCTTCCGTGCCAAGGCCGGGGCTCCTGCGAACGTCGCCTCACCGAAAACCGGCGGGCCGACGAGGCGCCGCCTGCGGCGCCGGGCTGCTTATCCCTCGTCTCTTCACGGTGCTCTTGGTTTCAGGTGGAGTCCGCCTTGGCACTGCAGCAGATCGAGGCGTGCAGCAGGAACAGCTTTGCAGCCGGAATGTCCACGATACTCGTAATCCTCCCCGGAAGCTACACCGCCACACGTCCCAAGTGCTGAGGATCTCGACGCATGATCGGCTCGATTCCTTCCAAAATCGCCTCGGCGTGCAATAACGACAAATACTCTGAATGAAGCACAGGCCATGGAAGATGAGATCAGAGCTTCTGACGAGGAGCGGCGTTGAAACACTTCCCAGACTCCAACATGTCAGATGCCGGCCTCGGGTCGCAAATCGCTTTGCCACGTGTGCCGCAGCATTGAGCCAGCTCATCCCCAGCATCCTTCTCGAGCTTCGCACACTGCTGAACATCAGCCCTCGGCCATGGATAAGTACCGCAGAGTGCCAAAGCCCAAGGCGCAGCATTGGAAACTGCAAGTTGAGGGTGCTTGGCGGGTCGCCCTGAAACTCGGGGTGACCGACTGGGTTGTTTACTGGGACCGAGCTAATGTCATGAACTGGGTAGTTTCGGCGTTGCAATTGGATCTGTTGGCTGGTCAATTGCCTTCTCTGCTGCAACGACAGCATTTAATTCGCCGAGTCACGTGCCAGGAAGAGATTGTCAAGAGCGATGAGGAGATCCGTGTGACTGCTGCTGGCAGTGTCTCAGCCACTTTGTCAGCAAGCCACAGTTGACACATGATGGATCTAGTCTGTGGTCGAAGCACGTATTCGCGACTTTCCAACCACACAACCGATACTGGTACCGAGCCGGACGCCACAATACCAGGCTTACGTTTCCCGCGCTGCAACGGTCTTCAACGACCTAGGCAAGTCCTTCGCGGCTCGGCTGAGTACTGTACAGTCTCTAGCGTAAGCTCCGCTTTCAGAAGCGGATTTTCTATGCCACTTTGTGCTTTGCACATCTGCCCAGGTCATCATTCAGGCGACCGGCAACGCGCTGACCAAGGTTCGCTTGCTCCAGTTTCAGCATCCTTGATGCTGCTCCGGGGCAGCTGTCGAGGCTGTTACTACTGCTGAAGTCATCAAGCGCCGATTCAAGGGTCGACTTCTCAGCAAGCATAGACCATGGCGAAAGGCACCTTCCTTGTGGGTCAAACCTGTCTGCTACAGCTACCGCACTTGTGCGTATGTGCAACATGCCACTCACAGCACGACTTACAGACTGATAGATCATAATGTGCCTACTGCATGACTGACTTTGCTATGGCGACGAGCTGCTAGCTTCAGACACTCGCAGGATTGTCGCATCTGGTGAAGAACTGCCGTGCGAGCGATGTGTGATGGGGTTGAGGATGCCCCGTTCTGCTTTCTTCCAGCCACTTCTTGAGTTTGCTTTGAGGTCTGCATCAGATCACTAACATCGGCACCACCGCCGCCTGTAGCGAACAGGCTTCGTGTTTCGGGCCGGTAGTCATGTAGAGCGTGCTTCCTCGACAGTGCCAAGAAGTGAATGGTGGCATACATTCAGGCTCTCGGGTTTATTTTCCAGGCCTCCTCAACCGTTCAGCCAAGGACATCGTGGACGAGTACGAACCCATTGAAGAAGGCCTGGACAAGGTCGTCGACACGCGCAGCGTGTCCGTGATCGAGATCAAGTTGTCCAAGGCTTCGACCGCCGTCAGTCTGTGGCCAGCATTGACAGCTCAAGCAAGTCAGGACGCCTTGGACACATTGGACAAGGCACGAGGGAACCCTTCAGCTCGTCACTGCCAATTCAGTGAGCAGCATCACACACTTGGTTTTGCCAGGGCTACCAACCGCCTCTGGACGAGTCCCTCGTGAAGGAGACAGCCGAGTCAGCTCTGAGTTTGGCAATTCGCGACCCCCAAATTCCGTTCTTCCTTCTGGTCTTGTGGCCCGAGCCCTGAAGCTCCAGGAGTACACACCAGACGACCGCCCAGCTGGAGGCGCAAATGGCCAATCTACACACCTGTACAGAGCAAACAACTCCCTAAACTCCAGGCCGCGGGAAGGGTCGCGGAAAGGGCGCGGGACGCGGCAAGGGTCGCGGAAAGGGACGAGGAAAAGGAAAGGGCAAGGGCAAGGGAGAAGGGAAAGGCAAGGGCAAGGCGCATTTAGCGGAGAGTGCATCGGGAATTCAATTCAACCAAGTCCGGGAAAGTTCTTGGACAGGGAAAGACGACCACATCAAAGGGAAAAGGCAAAGGCAAAGGAGATTCTAAAGGAAAGAGCTCCAGCACCTTGGTCAGTATTTGAGCTTATCTTTCGTCTACACGCCTGCTGGGGAAGGGACATTGGCTTAGGACACCGCGCTGTTGACAGAATTCCCGAGCCGAGGCAAGGGCAAGGGAAAGAGCCGAAGCTACGACGACTATGAGGACGACTATGGCTACAGTGGCAAAGGCAAAAGCAAGGCCGCTTGCGCTGCCGCTGTACTAGTGGCTTTCTCTGTGCTGGCATTTGGCCGTCACCGCAGCATTGCACGGCAGCCGCATTGCTTTGCAGGGCAAGGGCAAGTCCTCTGAGAAGGGCAAGAAAGGCTCGGACTACGGAAAGGGCAAATCCAGAGACGACAAGGGCAAGGGAAAAGGCAAGGACAAGGGAAAGACGAGCAAGAGCAGGGACTACTATCAGGACGATTACAGCTATGGACAGAGCCCTCTGTCTGCTTCAGTTGCAACTGTCTCTCTTCGCAAGTTTTGTGGTTTCGCGCACACACCTGCATATGACATGTGCCTGCATGGTCCCGAGGCAAGGGCAAAGGAAAGTCCGGATACTCCAGTTATGATTCAGGTTATGATGATTACGGCTACGGAGGCAAGAGCAAGGGAAAGAGCAAGGGCACGAGCAAGAGCACCTCGGCGAAGATCATGGTTTATCTGCTTATCCTGGTCCTGAAGACTTGAAGACTTGCTGTCTCAACTGCTCGAATTCAGGCACCCAGAGTTACGGAAGTGGCGGTCGCAGCTACAATGGCTGGGGATATGAGGACCTTCTGATGGGCACTTGTGCTAGAGCCATGACTCGAAACCGAAAGCCGCTGCTGCCGACTCGTGACTCTCAGTCTCAGCTTCGACCACAGGACCGAGGCTATTCGAGCCGCAAGGGGAGCAGCAAGGGCCAGAGCAAGGGATGGTACTGAGCACAGCTGCTTGGTTAGCATGATTGAAGCAGCTGCCGCCTTTTGAACCTAATTCTGCTGCGAGAGGAATGCCTGTCCCACTGCTCCGCGTGGTGAGATCGGATGCTGCGGCGCACTGGATGAAGCCTTCGTGGAAGTTATGATTTTGAGTTTGCCTGTCACGGCCCTCCCTCGGGCTCACGGTTCCCTGGCAGCTGAAGCTGCCTTCAACTTCCCAGGGCGATTCTTCGGTTGCCGCTATTTGCTCTCACTTACAAAGGCCCACTCACAGCGGGGCCAACTTTTCAAGCTTCTGCACGTGCTCGCTCATACACTTGTTCTTGCACATTGCCTGGCTTTGGCGGTTTGTTTTGCTGGCTGGTCTCAACCCAATAGGGCCCCAGACCAGCAGACCAACCGCTGCTTGCTACAGGCATATTTGACCCAGTTCTTTTGTGAATGCTTGCTCATCCAGTCGTCAGCATTCTAGCAGTACTTGGAGACAGCGGTAAACCGGTAAGCTCCATCTGCACAAACTTCGGGTCCGTCGTTCCTCAAGCTCGTCTTCAACCTTGCACCAAGGAGGCATATGTACAGAAAGGCCATGCCACATGGCAACGTGTCAATCAGAACATTGTAGAATATTACAACACAATAGTTGTCCGTTAATTGTCAATTTCCTGGCTCACCAACTGCCGGGGCCTCTTGAACGTGCCTCCTGTCTATGTTTTACATCATACGTGTAACTTTGGACATTTTGGAGCACTGACCTCTGAAAAAAGAGATTCACCTCCGAGCCTTGCATAGTTGCACTTGTGGCAGCAGTTTATTCGCTGTCCTTGTCGTTCACCTCCGCCTTGCTCATAAAATCTCATAAAGGACCTGCTCAAGCTCCAAGCTGACCATGAGGCGGGGATGCTTAATCACTGAGCTCGGCATGTGAAGCTTTCGCAGGCCCGAGTCTGCTCGGCATGCCAGCGGTTTTCAGGCCTCACTGCAGGACATCGCGACCTCCGATGCTGACATTTCATCGTGGAGGCCGAGACCCTGCAAGGTGTTGAGAGTGACAAGTCGTATGCTGTGGGGTGTTCAACACGGCCTGGCTCCCCATCGATTCTGAGCTGTAAAAAGCAGGTCACACTGGGACGCAGAGAACAACGGCCGTGAGGCTTCAGAGTAGGGCGACGCCGTTTGATCGATGTTGATGAAGTCACGTGCGCCACAACCGCAAAGGCTGACAAAGCCATGAGCTGTCGTGAGCTTTTCGGTTGGCAACTGCCACTGCCACAGGCCCTGGAGAAGGATTTCAACGCTGCAAAGCAGGCTTTCAATGGCGAGCTTCTCACTCTTCAGGCTTGCAAGAGTCTGTCAATGGTATCAGCGAGCAACACGCAGCTTTCTTTCGTGAGACTGCCAGAAATTATCAAGGATTTCTCCTCTTTCGGTTGGTTTAATTTTAACGCTACGCCGCCTGCCTCGGCTTGCTGGAAACTAGCACTGTGACAGAACTCATCGACTTGCTTCTGTAATGTGAAAGAGCAGCGCGGATGCAGAAGTGGGAGGGGGGCAGCAGTGGGGGGCGGGGCAGAACAAGGCCAAAAAACAGCAGGAAAAGGGTGGGTTCAGGGGGGGGAGGGCCGAAAAACACAGGTAAAATGAAGGGGGGGCCGGGGGTTGGGAAATGAACGCAAAAAACGGGTGCGTCCAAAGGGTTTGGGAGGGCCAGGGAAGTTTTGGGGGGTTTTGCGGGGGACTCCAAACCCAAACGTGAGGTAAGTCCAGAACCCCAGCCTGAGCCCGTTAAAGCCCCCAGAAAAAAGGCTCCAAATCCCTTCAAATCCAGCCTGAGGCCCATGAAAGCCCTTCGAAAGACTGCAAATCACTTCAAAATCCAGTTTCAGGCCCATTAAACTGTTTAGAAACGGCTGGAAATACCTCCGCAATCCTCAGGCCTCCTCTTGTCTTGTTATCCTCCACTCAGTCAATTAAGAGTGACCATTAGCAGAAAAGAAAACGAAAACACAAAGAATACGTGTGAGTTGAGAAGTAGAGGACTGCCAAGAAGCCAAATGCTGAATAAGCACCGGGAAATGAAATATAAAGGGCCAGGGGCCAACTATTTGAGGATATCAAAGCCAGTGCCATGTAATCGCATTCGTTGGGCTTTGGTGTTCAGAGCGGGGCTTTGGTGTTCAGAGCTTAGGGTTTGGGTTTAGGGTTCGTTCAGGCGTATATGAGCATTGGGATTTGGGGCTTACGGCTAGTAAGGTGTTTGGGGAGTTGAGTTGAGGGCTTGAGTGTTTGCGTTTAGGGTTTACGAATGGGCTTTGGGGTTTACGGTACCGGGGTGCAGGATTTGTGGTTTAGGATCTGGGTGTGCCAAGCCTGCTGCACGCTGTTCTGAATCGAGTTCTCTCTCTGCTCACACACACTTGCGTACTGATTTCAGCTGGAGTTGGCCTGGAGATGAAGCTGCAGCCGAAATCGATGCAACTTAACTTGCATGCCAGAAATAAACTCGCAGGGAAGTCGTACAGATCGCGCAAAGTTAAAAGGAGATTGCTGTCCCCACAAGGCTAAACGATCGAGATGGATTTGCGTGTTGCGATTCTGTGGGTTTCTGATGAGACTGGACTTAATGGCGGAAGCATGTATCCGAATTAACGAAAGCTGCAAAGCAATACTAGGGAAATGCGAGCGGCAGCTACTGAGGAATCAGGTGATCGGTTCCAGCGATCGGTAGTACTGGTAGGAGTCAAGAGCGTAGGTGTAGTAGCTTGTCTACATGATCGGCGAGTGAATGCAAAGGTTAACTCGACAAATACTAAAATGAAGTACGACAGTGGCGATTAGGTCGCACTTACATGACCGAATAGAAAAAATGCTGGCAGGATCACTCGGGTTCCCAAGTCCCACGGCGCTGCCATTCCCAGGTTGCGTGGGGAGTGGCAGGTGCCAAATTTCAACCAGAAGAAACAGATCGAATGAGAACCAGAAGACACTGCTATCTTCTTAGGGTCGCATTTGCATTGCAGCGGCTCGGGATAACTGAGAAATTGCTTCTCGCCGGCTTGGCCGCATTATTTGGAGCAGGTGACTTCGCGCAGCAAGTCTAAGCAGGAGATTGCTATGCAAAAGCCACGAATCGAGCCAGTCTACGGAAAGAGCACGGAATAAGAACATAAGCAATGTCTTGATACTTTCCTTCCTTTGAGACACTTCATTTCGCTTTCGAATCTTACCTTGTCGGCAGATGAAGCACAAATCTGGTCTTGGCAGCCACTAAAACGCAGCCACAGCGGTTTACAGCCAATTGAGCGCAGATTGTAAACCTGGCGTAAAGCTGTTAATCGCCGCTTCCGGCAACGACAAGGAGCAGAGTTGAAACGAATGTGTGAGCTTATGGGCATGCAATGTGGACTGCTTCCGGTGGCATCGACTCCGCAAGACAACGGAAATTGATTCTGACGAAACAAAAGTACATCACAAGAGCATGTTCATTTTGGCAAGCATGGTAATGTCTGATTGAAGGGACAAACAAAGTGGGGGTGCCAGCTCGCATTGTTGAAACAATAGGTTATGCTGCAATGAACAGTCCGAGGCAGGTTTGCCTGCATCATATACTCCTCATGAGACCATGTTCGAATGTGCAGGCTATGTGCAACATGCTGAGCGGATGCAACGAAGATCTGGAGCAGGAAATTCGCCAAATATCAGGCGTGGAAATCGCACCTTGAAGAGCGTCGTGCAGATGATCCTTCACGACTTGTGTGTTGTTGGTGTGCTTGGAAACCTTCTGACTTCTGACAGGGGACCTGGTGCACAAGCGCCGCGCGACCAGGAGCCCAAGCCCTGAAGGGAGACTGCGAGGGGTAGTTATCAGTCGACCCGCGCCGTGTCTCCACAAAGGTCGTGAAGTTGAGAGCACGACACGACAGGCCGGATGCTGCGAAGACAGGGCCTAACTGCCATGGCCGGCCTTGCTGTCATGAGCGGCTGTGGCCACCAGCACGACAGGCTCACAGAATCCACCTACAGAATCATCGCCCCGCATATCTGGTCGATAGATGTCAGTCATTGTCAGTCAGCCTGAATCCAGGCAGTACTCAGCATGGTGCATCACTGCAAACGCCGTCAAGACAACAACGCCCAGGAGACGGCTGAATCGTGTTGCTGTGTGCACGCGAGACAAGATACGCCTACAAGAACAGCCCGAAATTGGAGCTAGCAAGTGCTTTTGTCATGCGCTTATGGTTCCGCTTCTTTGTGGACGGTAACATTTGGTTGTCGTGCCGGAGTTCTGACTTATGACTTAGCAAGAATGCAACTGCTGCTCCATGACGAGTTGTCATGCATGTACCGTTTTCTTCGTGTCGGAGAAGAGATCTACCCCAATACAAGTTGTCTGTTCATCTCACAACGACAGATGCGAAAAAAGGCCGCCGCGGAGGCGCAGCTCAAGGAGTCTCAGGACCGAGCTTCGCACACAGCCTCGCAGTGCATCGCAGTGTGCTGCTCGGGTTGGCAGGAGCTGCTGGTAAGCTGCCGAGAACGCTTGCGAGAAGTGGTGGACCAGCGAGTGCGGACACCCAGAAGAAAAAAGTTGCTGTCAGCTGACCAACGTGGACAAAGAGTGTACGAAACTCCTGTGGCACACAGCTGCTAGAGTTTGGTGTTCGAGACATGCTGAGCCTCAGGCTCGCGTGGCATCAGAGGCAGATGGTGGCGGGAAGGGCCAGAATGACGCTGAGACTACAGACCTAGGGACCCTAGGGGGCCCTTGGAAGAATCGAGCAAACTCGGGGCATTTTAGGAGACAACAGCATGGCTCTCCGAGAAAATGCCATCCTCGCGGAGAGGCTAAAGTCGGGTAGGCTAGCAACCGTAGCAAGCCCAAGCAGCGCCAGAGCGGCTGCAGGCCGATGCACAGCGTCAGCAGGCCATCGAGGCACCTTGGTGTCGTATCGACTTCCGCTCAAGACTGCCGAACCATGCGCCGCATAATGAGCGGAGTGTGAAAGGTGTTGTCCGTCATGGAAAGGAATCTGGAGAACCAGGCCTCCTGAAAGGCTTTTTCTTGTATTTCAGGGAGGCCACGCGGGAACGAGAGAGTCATAGAGCGCTGCCTCCAGGTGCAAATCCTTTACACCGACCGAGAGCGCTACGAAGCCGTGCTGCTGAATCATCGGAAGGTGCATGAGCAGGCCTGACCTGGCAAAGTGGTCTCATCCGTCTCTTCGCAGATGCCGTGGCTGTGGCTGTGCAGGCGAAGGAAGAGTGTGAGCGCGAGAAGGAGCTCGCTTCGGCAGCGCTGAGGCGCTACAAAGTATTTGTTCGTGAGCGCCTCCATGGTGCCTCCATCCGCTGTGAAGTGTCCCAGGCAGGCCCGAAGTGAAAGTCGACATCGCTTGGAAGGTGGCATTTTGGGTCTTTTGCTGCGGGCACAGCTGCCTCGGGCTCGAACCCTACTCTTAGGAGGCATTCACGGCCGGATTGCCGTGTCCCTTGAAGCACCTTGCCTTTTGCACGGCCGGCCCTTTTGGCGGTCAGAATCAGCGCAGGCATGGACAAGGAGAAGATGAGGATCGAGGCTTGCAGACCGGCACTCGCAAGAGGAGGCAGACCAGAGTGAGAGTGGCTTCGAGCGCAGGAGAGCAGAAGGAGCGAGCTGGCCCAAGGCCACGAGGCACCCCTGCATGGACCGCGCTTTATCAGATGCCCTGCCGTTTTGATCTTCGGAAACGTGTGGGCATGCTTGCACCGAGCAGCTTCCTGCTCCAGGCTGCATGAGCCTTCAAGTCTTCATTTGAGACCATGCCCTCATGCCGGCAGAACTAGATTCAAGATGTACTGTTCGGGCATTTTGCTTTCATCGCCGGTGCTTGATGAAAGGCCCTCGAATGCAAACAGCTCGCTGGACAATACTCCACCAACAACATGCTGCACCACCGACATGGTAGAAATCATTCTAGCGTTGTTTGTCCAGAACCATTCCAACACCTCGGCCCGTCCGCTTGCTGCGGTGCTCGACAATGCCGTAGCTTGCCAAAAAGGAGGAGTATATGTCACAACCACGTTTGCACATGGTGTGTCCGTTGGGCTCTGGACGCTTTGCTCTAAGGTACCCTTTCCTGATTTGGGCAGCCGCCTTCTTTGTAATTCCGGCGATGGGACTGGCCATGGGCATGCTATGGGCAGCTTCCATGATAGGCAGCTGAAGCATGCTCAGATGTTAGATCTCTCGGTTCTTCTGACTCTCTCTTTGCAAATGTGGCGCAGGTTTGGTCTTCGTTGTGACCTATGTCGTTCTTCAGACACTTAAGGCAAAGGATTCAGCCTGTGCATCAGCTCCCGTCCGGCTTATGTGATTTAATTGATTCGCCAGATGTTTGCACAGCAAGTTCCGGTTGTGCGCGATTTGCTCCCTGATGAAGTCCCCGCTGAGGCCAGGATTCGAGTATCGCACTGCCGCGCCATATCGCACAGCAGAAATATATACTCAAATGCAAGGAGCTCTCAGCGCGACGTCTGGCGGCTGAAGCAACAGCCGAAAGGCACGACACGGCACGACCATGTGACAAACAGGGCGCTTGCAGAGTTGCAGGGAAGTGCAGCGCCAGTCTGCTGCCTTTGCAGGGTGGCCGCCGAAATCGAGGCAGAGATCCAGGCCAATTTAGGAAGCAGACGGGGCCTACTCCAGCTACTCGCAGCCACTCAGCATGTCGAGCCTCGGTCACCTTTGCGGCTTCGATCCGCTTGACAAATGCACGAGTTGTGGAGATCTGTGCAGGCCGTGGCAGAAGCTCAGGCGAGGGTTGCGAATCGGGCTGGGAGTTGTTGGGTGCCGAGTGTCCGCGGCGGAGCACCGAAAAATTTCGTCTCTTGTCCCCCTGCCCTTTCCTCCTGGAGGTTCTTCTGCCTGCTTCCCCTGCCGATGCAGCTGATATGATGGAGGAGGCCTTCCCCTTGCGGGGCCAGTTTCGAGAGCATGTCCATGGCAGTGACGTGATCCGACCTGTGGCAGCAGCGATGCAAAGTCTGCACGAAACGGACTTGACAGCTGTTGACCACGACCTCTTCACCTTACACCTGCTCCTGCCTCCGTCAGTATGTTCCTGACCAGAAGCAACATTTCGAAAGGCGAAGATGGCTCTGATGGCTGCCCGTCATCAGCTGCAAACTGTGGAGGTGCACGAAGTGTGCGTGAATGCTATTGTTTTAGCTGAGTTTCGCTGAGTCTGTAATCACTTTTTATAATTTTCGTTATTTCACGCACAACTGCAACACCAAGCCCAACAAGTAGGTATCACATCAGCAGTTCAGGATGGGGGGCGCTGTAAACCTGCGAATGCTCCCGAAGCGGGAGAGGCTTGAGCTAGCAGAACGCAGGCGGAAGCGAAGCAGCAAAGTGGCGGATGGATGGCCGTCTGCCGCATGAAAGCATTGAGAAACCGCTCAAGCACAGGGTTCGAAGTCTTCGTTCAAATTACTTGAAGCATGTGCGCAGTCTAAAGCCGAGGCGATGCACGCGAAAGAGTTCACAGAGCAGAGGTGGACCTAGCAAAGGTCGAGTCCGTGGCCCGTCCGATGCTGCCGTCTGGCGAAAGCCTCTCCAAGGAGACTTCTTAGCTTCTTAGTATTCATCGCCCATCGCTTCCTAGGGTCGCTTCGTCTCAGCAGATTGGCCAGGAGCCGGCCACAGCGGAGAAATCAGGGACCTTGGAGGTCGCACAGTTTTGGAGGGGACCTAAGTTTCTTACGATGAGGGCGTCGTTGTTTGAAGGATCGTAGTTGGATAGTTCTCCTGATGTCTCATGACATACACAGTCCGCGACTGGAAAATGCACGAATGTTTCTGGCTCTCGTTCTGCAGGTGCATCAACTAAGCAGGAGGTCTGCGTTTGCCTGCGTTTGTTGCAACTTGTCTTTGGCCTGTGGGTCCGGCTTGAGGTTTCCGTCGTGCTATTCAGACAGCTCTAGACTGTTGCGGGTCTTGCACCACGTGGTATCTCGTGGTGCTCTGCTGCCATTTGAGACAGGACGACACTGGCGGTGTAGAACTGTTCGAGTCGTCATTACGTCCCTTCCTGAGACCCAAACGATGTGGCACAGGTTCCACAGACTGCCCGCAGCAATTCTCAGCGGCTTGCGGTGCAGATGTCTCATCGGAGCTTTTCCAGCTCGAAACTCAGGGGCTCTCGCTTCATCTTGCTGGTGCGGCTGGATGGTATGATTCCGAGAATGACAACGATGTAAAGTAAAGAACTGCGAGTATCATGTTGATCCTGCTGCTGCTGCTGCTGTAAGCATTCTTTCAATGGCCGCTGGTGTTGCGATGAGCGATACACGATACAGCTTGAATACTGTAGCATCCTCGCGGTCATCGCCGTTGTCTTGCTACTGCTAATGCTGCTGCTGCTGCTGCGGCGGCTGCTGTTTCTGTTGCTGCGGCTGTTCCGGAGCTCCTGGTATGACTAAATTGGCTTCTTTTTGTTTGTCTTGTCTCGCTCTTCACGGTAGCCGTCAGCAAGTTTGCAGCTGGTACTTGGTCTCCTTGAATATTTGCTTCTGGTCTCAGGGGCATGGGCGAAACAGAAGGTAAGGGAAATGCCGATCAGAATTGTGGGGGAAGCACCCGAAGCCCAAAAGGGAAAGGATGCAATGCCTCAATCCCAGAGCAAGTCACGGGTCATGAAGCTGCTGAACACCAAAACTGCGCGCATCCTACATAGCTTTCGCCGATTTTCGCCGAGACATCTGGTCGGTGCATAGTTTCGAGGTAATAAGTTGCTGCCAGCATTGGGATGCTCTTTTCCACCACCTCCGACATCACGACCATTCCCAACATCACGACCATAGAGCCTCGCAATGCTCAGAGCAGCCCGCAGTTCAGGTGCTGCCACACCCCTGCGGACACATCACCCGGCTGGTTTCGCGGGAGCCACGAGGACCTTGACGTTGAAAGCCTCACCTCCCACGCCTCAAACGAGTTCAGAGTTCAGAGCGTAGGGAGTCGGGACGTGGACTGGGAGCTTTCTGGGGGTTGACATGGCAGGAGCGCATCGATCTTCGCAGATGTCCTGCCACGGGCGGCCATGGTACTTCGCAAAGCAATGCGCCGTTGATGAACGTGTGCAGGTCTGGACCCGCAACTTGCCGCAAGCTGAAGTTTCGATCTCTTGCGAGACTGCGAGATGCAGACTTCCTCCGCCCTCCGCATCGTGTAGCATCAGAACCGTGCTACGAGCGGTTTTCCTGGCCAGACCACAGAGACCTCATGAGTCTAAGGCTTTATGCGGTCTCCAAAGAATCGTTCTAGGCCGAAGCAATATTTCGGGGCTTACTTCTTGCCCCACTTTTCTCACGGCTGCAATCAGCTTGTTGTCGTCCCGCGACTGCAGTGCCGAATGTGCGAAAGACGCAGAGCAGCACCTCCATACAAGCTTCTCAGTTCCACGAAAGCTTGCGTATTTGTGACAGTACGTGGACCACCGGCAACAGAGAGTGGAGGACATGGAGCAGGACGTAGAACGAGCGACCCGACTGATAAGTGATGCTTTCAAATCGTCACGTACGGTCATATGGCTGGAGTCGTTTGATGTTTTGTGCCTGCGTGTCGAAGCCTAGCGAAAAAACTCCGCAGGTACGAAGCCGACTTGTCGAAAGCGAGACCAGCCTCGGCTTCCTTCGCCAGGCGCCGTAGTCTTGGCGTTAGCCATGTCAGATCGCGCCACTGCGCCCCGCCCTCCTGGACAGGAATGCCACCGAGAGGAGAGGGAAAACCAGCGCTTGCAGCGAGAGCTGGAAGACGAGGTCGGGGGCCTGCACCGGACAACATAACTCCAGGTGCAGCATGCAGTGCCTGAGCACCAAGGTTCGGCTCATGGAATCGCAGCTGGAGCGATTTCGCCGTGATGACACCACCCTGGCGAAGAACTGGGAGGCCTCCGAAGAGTTGTTTTTGCCTGCTACTGTAGGATTGTAGGAGTTGGAAAAAGAAGGACAAAAGTTCTTTCACTTCAAGGCTTCATTTAGAGTCTTAGAGGTCTTATAGCCTTTGCGACAGATTTGCCAGGCTCAGCGCTTCCGGGCGGATCAGGTGGCCATTGTTAGCACATGTGTTTCCGTGCATCGAGATCAGAGTGTTCCGTTGTTGATGCAGGAGCGCCGAGATGTTCATCAAAGCCTTGGGGAGCCCGCCGCGAGCGAAGCATGCGGCATTGCCACGAAGTAGAGAAATTCTCGCATTCCAAGGTCATCGGTGCTTCTTCCCCCGCACAGACCGGCCAGGGACCAAGGGCCACTGGGGGGCCGCTTTCCGAAGTTCTTTGTGGCCGTGTGCAGTCTTAAACACCCAGTCTCAGGCTCAGGGAGACGCTGGTCGTCCTCGGAGCCGGTGACAGCCCGGTAGCGCCGACCTAACATGGGAGTGTTGAGATTGCAAGTCGAACGTGGATTGTTGGAGTAAGCAGAGTAAGCAAGCAAGACCGTGCAACTTTCGGCGTAGATTTGCACAGTAGCAACAACACCGTGCATCTCGAAAGTAGGCAGTCAAGTCGAGCGACTCTGTGGCACAACGCCGAAAATACGCGGCTGCTGTCGCTGGCATACTCACCGTCGAAGACATCACATCATTGGCTAATGCACGGAAATGTGGCCAAAGTCATGGTGCCACCGCAACGCAGGTTGTCCGAGCAGAAATCATTTGACAAGATGACGAGCAGCAGTATCGTAGATGCATTCGTTGACGACCTCAAGTTGTCTTGAGTTCAGGCATGTCGGACAACCCGCGGTACAATAGCCTGTGACTGAAGACCATGCTGCTACCAGCCCTAAAGCCAGTCGAGAGTCAAGAAGTTGGACTCGATGATGCACACCATTGGTTGGATAGCAAGCATCGCCTGCAGCCCAAGGCAACTTGGCCCAATGACACTAGCTGAACTGTCTGAAATCGAAATTACAGAAATGCGACACGAACCATGACGAATATGAATTTTTGCAATCATAAACCATTAAATAATATTTGACCGTCCATTATTTAGGATTTGAAATTAAGGTATAAATAGTTCATCTATTTAACATAATGCCGATATATATAAATTATAATATCTTTTGGGACTATTCTATGAAAAATTAGAGTAATGAATTATTATTTTCTATTCTCTGACCGAATATTTTAAAGAATTAATATAAGATTTGATTTCCTAAGATTTATATATACATGTATACTATTTAAAAGAATTTGAGAATATTGGAGATATATATTCTAAGTTAATGATGATTAAATTTAAATTATCTTCTAAATATATTTAATGGTCTTGATTATTTATATATTATATATTTATAATTAAACTATATCTCTTTGATATAAGTAATCTAAATTATCTTCTAAATAGATTGGATTTGGATTTGGTTCGTAATTGTGTATTCTCCGATCTTATATTAAATTAAAGTCTCTTCTCTCTATTCTATTTTGTATTGTGTTCGCACGAAATATTGGTCTTATCGATGCGAAAGGAACTTCGAGTGGAGGATATATTATAAAAATTCATGCAAACGATATGTCTCCCATCTCTCTTTTCATATATATATATACGAAAAATCGGCCGCAATTATCTATGATGTGAAAAATATTTAAACTATAAAACTAGTATATTAATCTTCGTATATATCAAATCTAAAAATTTTTCATAAAATGGCCGCTGGAAAAATAAATATTCGTCGTAAATGCAAATTCGATGATTTTCGTCGATTTGTGGCAATTTCGGCGTCTCTATGAAGGGAAAATTGGGGCATGATTTTCTGCTATTGAAAAAAATATTTTCTATATTAGGTTACGGATAGATCTTAGGATTCTCCTTATTTCAGTGTTTCCGATACCCAGAAATACGGAAAAATATATGATTTTTCAAGGATGGTTCTGGAAATAGGAGGAGCATCGCATCCGCGGGCAAATTCGACCATTTTCGTCGATTTGTAGGTCTCCACCAATTTCGGCGTCTCCAATAATAAAGCGAATTTCGATTTTCTGTTGCCAATTTCTGTTTATAACGTATGTCGTTTATATAAGGCAACGGATGTTTCAGGCACGCACGCAATGTGATATACGATTTATTTCATTTGCTTTCCATGGTAGGATGTCTCGCATCGCAATAAGATATACACTTGTTGGCCTTATCAACGGGAGGTGTCCTCAATCTTGTCACACGCATATAGCAGCGAGAGAGAAGCATGAACCACAGGCCAACGGCGGTTTTATTGCTGTGCTCTCACAAGCCCAAGAGGCTTCATTCAATTTTGTCTCAAATCAAATGCTGATCGAGTCGGTATTTGACAGCGATCTTGGGAGATGCCTCTTCTCGCTTCACGCCATGCGTGCAGCTGGCCATTAGCCGGGACATGACGCCCATCATGTCCTCAACAACGGCTGTTTTTGCAAGAGACCAGCGTGCGTGTGTGTGTGTGTGTGTGAGTCTCATGTTTTGACCACATACGCAGGTCTTTTCCGAGCGAGCACGTGTTCGGCTGCAGGGTCTACGAGGCACGCAAAGAAGAATCGTATATGCCACCTATTTCCTACATCTTAAAAGCCTAGCCCCTCAAACCCTACATCCAAAACCCTCAACTCTGAAACCCTACATCTTAAAACCCTAAACTCTGAAACCCTGCATTTAACATATAGGGCTTTAGGGTTTTTGAATTTTAAAAATAGGAGTCCTCCCCTCGCCAGCAAGAAGTCAGTCGTGGGTGCAGCAAGTGGGCCATCTCGCAAATGTGCGTGCACACGTGAAGCCTCGATTTTTGCAGTAAGAAGGTGTCTACTACGGGTTCAAGATAAAGTTTGGCGAGTATGGCAATCCTTAATCCTTAGAAACTAAAGCCCAATCTTAAGACGTAGGAAGCCCCTTTGTCAAGGCTCGGAGCGGGCCCGAGTCTCCGGGTATCAACAAGCATTTCCCTTGTTCCGAGATTTGCCCAGGCGGTAGCTTGGCATGCAAGTGGGTCCACTGCAAAAGCTGCGGTCTGCAAAAGCTCGTTAGCTCCAATGCCCCGATACCTAAGGAATGCGTCTCCCTCTGTGCCAAGAAGCTTCTCGGTCGCGCCGAAGAGCCTGCCGTTGTCATCGATGCAGCTGTCTTGCAGGTGAATATAGATCGCCGCAAAGTTGCGAAAGTAGGTAACCAAGTTCCGTGCATCCTCTCTCTCAAGGCAATCTATCCCCTGCGAAATTGGAGCCCTGTCCAGAATCTCCTGGCAGAGGGGAGGTGGCCGGCTTAAATAGGGTCTATTTGGCAGCTGGATGTCTGCATTTCCGTATACAGGTAGTGCCTATGCTCTCCACCACAGACCTCCGCTTACCCCTCAGTTGGCAACAAGAGACTGCCTTTCTCTCTTGGCGGGGGAGAGAGATCTTGCTGGAAGAGAGCATATAAGCTCAAGAAGACGGTGGTGGCGGTGGTGGTGGTGTTGTTGTTGGTATTGTTATTAGAGAGATGGAGAACGAAAGAGAGAGCGAGGGAGAGAGGTAGCCATTTTGATTCCAGTGTTGCACCTGTGTTTGGGGGCCTGTGTCGCCCTCTTGTCCGGGCGGGGAGGCAGGGGGTTGACCTGGACTGTCACTCCAGGGGAGCCTTCCTGTCTTTCCCAGAGTTGCTTGAGTTTTCACGTCCGCCGCCACTTTGCTTAAGAGGCCCATTCAACTTCGCCCCCCTGGAACCCGACCGCGGCCGTCCTTCGGGGGGTGGCCCGCCAGTAGGGGGAAAGGGCATACTACCAGATTGCGGTCCACTCGGTGATCTCCTGACCTACCTGAACCACGTCTACTTTGATGGCAAGCTCTTCCACAGACCCCAATGAAGGGGGAAGGGGCGGACAGAGGGGGAAGCGCAGCCCTAGGCTCCCGACAGCCAAACCTGCCAAGGTTAACACCATTTGGGAGGACCAATGCCAACTAGCAGAGGTCCTGCGAGAGATGGGGGTGAGCTGCAAGGCCTGCTTGCAAGGCCCTTTTTTCCACAAACCGCATGAAAGTGACTCGCCTGCTACAAGTACATGACCTCCACCGGAACCGTTACCAGCACGGGGAGAAGATGCGACCTTCGACGTGGGGGAGCTGCGGCAAAATCGCTGGCAGCGGCCCGGAAGCCAGATGACGGAGATGGACAGGAACCTGCGAGAAAGGGGGAGGCCAAACCATGGGCCCGATATGTCCGCTTTGAGACAGAGAATGGTCTGGCGCTTTTGCACGAACCGGGGCCACTAGACAGGTGGGTTGGCAAAAATATCCGCCACGACTGGCGCTCCCGGAAGTTTGTCGACCGGGAGACGGGGGAACCACTGACAGTGGAGAGGCCAACGACCACAAGCGCTACATACACCGGCACAATGAAAGACGAGCTACAGGTAGAAGCGCCGACAAGTTGGTTGAACTGATGGGGAAACATAATCCTCGCAGAGAGGAAGAATTGCGAATCTATATGGGGGAATTTCCATGGAAGGTCGCTCCGCTCCTGGCTGAAGCAAAGAAGGTGTTCCTCAAAGCAACGACAGCAACCCGCAGTGGGGAGCAGCACAAGGAGGCCGTGACCAAGGAGACTGACACAGAGGCGAAGAGCAAAAGAATGAAAAAAGACAAGACAGGCAAAGACAAGAAGCAGCGAAGGGAGAAGAAGAGCAAAGTCAAGGACAAGAAGCACAAGAAGCATAAAGACCGCGAACCTGCAAAAGAGGGGGAGATCGTGGACACCCAAACGGGGGAACCGATGCCCTGCAGCACGAGCCCTTCCCACAACTTGGCAGATGAACTGGGGCTGGGGGGGGCGACGACAGCCCCGTTGAGGCCCCCGGCGAAGACGATCGACAGACTGAGGGAATGACGCAGCATCCCCGACGGCAACTTTGGATGCCAACCAAGTCGGGGAGAGCCAGAACGAACCTCAGCCGCACCTACAGCTGGTTCAAGCTCCAGCTTGGGGGCGCAACGACCAAGAACGCCGAGCCGCAGTCCTCGCAGAGTGGTGCTGCAACCTAGTTCCACATGGAAGGCAGTGCAACGAGTGCAGCTGCATATGAGGGCCAGCCGAGACAGCAGACGACAAGCACAGTGAGGGCAAAGCACGTGTTTAAAGTGTTGGTGGGGACTGTGAAGTGCGATTTCCTTGTTTCAGGTTGCCGCTGTATTGCTTCAGTGCCACACTTCCTTCCCGCAACTGTCCCTAAGCCGCTTGCACATGTCAAGCATAATTCTGACTTGCCGCTGAGCCGAACCTCGCGACATACCTCGGGGGAGCCAACCTGCCCCCCTTTTTGCTGCACTTACAACACTCTGCCTTTGAATCGGGAACCCGCTACCGATTCGCTACCTTTGCTTGGGGACACATGTTCAATGAATACCTCGCCTTGCAGGGGGATCCGAAGGCCTGTGATACGCATGATTTTTGTTTTACTGTTGCTTCCAGATGATCCCACCTGCATTCTGCTGCCCCGCTGAACCCGTCGTGTAACTGATGACTTACCTAATGTTGCTCTGTTTCGTTCAACAACAAGGCGGGGGAACCAACAACCTTTCGCGACCTTCCTCTACAGAACTCCGCTGGAACGCCCGCCGTACTCTGTCACCTGCACGTCTCCAGTTTCAGCTGTTGCTTTACCATACAAGAGGGGGGGGAACCTAGAACTATTGTGTACCTCAGAGCGCAAGCCGCCCACCCATGAAGTATCTTGTTCTGCCTTTGCCTTAGTTGTCCGCCGTATTTGCAATTAAGGGAACGGAGCCGCTACTGTACCGTTGGGCCTATCGGGGGAGGTGTGCCTGGCGAGGGACTAAGGATAGTGCTTTTGAGCGCGGGGATGAGGCCGGGATGCGGGCTAAAGTACAGGGTGGGGTGGGTTTCTGTACCAGGCACACTCTTCCCAAACCAACCTTTGAAAGCAAACCCGACTGCTGACCCCAAGCCCTGTTCCACCGCCGAAGGGGGAACGGGGGGGCCTGGGCCCGGGTCCACGCGCGGACTCATCCCCTGTGGAAGGAAGGAAGGAAGGAAGGAGAGAGAGAGAGAGAGAGGGAGAGAAAGAGAAAGACAAGGACCACCGGCGTAGCGCTAGCGCGCAAGGGTTGGGGATCCGCTCCCCCAGCCTAAACGCCGTGCAAGCAAGCAAGCAAGCAAGCAAGCAGGCAAGCAAGCAAGCAAGCAAGCAAGCAAGAGAGGGAGAGAGGGAGAGAGGGAGAGAGGGAGAGAGAGAGAAGAGAGAAGAGGATAAATCGGCTGGGGCCAGGTGCTGTTATTGTTGATGTTGATGTTATTGTTGTTGTTATTCTTCTTCTTTTTGGTGGTGGTGCTGCTGTTGATGTTGGTGTTGTTGTTAGTTTTGGAGAGAGGGAGGGAGAGAGGGAGGGAGGGAGGGAGAGAGGGAGAGCGGGAGAGAGAGAGAGAGAGAGCGAGAGAGGGAGAGGGAGAGGGAGAGGGGGAGAGAGGGAGAGAGCGCAGTGCTTCTGCGCAGGGTTTGGGGATTCCTAGCCTCCAGCCCGCACGCTGTGAAAGCAAGCAAGCAAGAGAGAGAGAGAGAGATTTCCGAAAGAAAGAGAGAGAGAAAGAAAGTGTAAAATTCCATTATACAATCTAGACAGTTACGAGCAACCTAGAGATCAATCATTTTCCCAATCACACACAACAGTCAAGCTTCCTTTGTGCATCAAGCCGTCGTCCAGTCTTGAGCCGATGCCATTCGGTATTATTGCATTCACAAATGCATCGTGAACATTAGGAGGTCAATCCGCTCATAGCCTTCTTCAATTTCCAGAGTCAGTCGCCATTCGGGTAGAACTCTTTTGAGGCTCAAACGTACACTTCGCCAGACATTGGTGCATGCAGGAAGGCAGTGCTCATATCTCCCAGGGTTCTTCCCCAATTTCGAGACATTGCCATGCACAACAACAATCTCATTGTCACCAGTGAAGGTGTCGAGGCAAACAGGTTGCCCTCTTCGTTCTTCTCAATATTCTGCAAACAACCTCTAACAACAACTCTGCACCGCAGGCCAATCTCATTCTTCCAGACTTTGACCCATCTGCAATCGAGGGCCTCATTGATCTGTTCTTCGATTTAATCTTTGACAAGCATTTCATCGTATATATCAACGTCCTTTATTGAGTTCATCTCTTTCATCATTCCTTTCTTCTCAGCCTCAGGAGGGAATTCATTCTCCCAGAGCAGTGGTTCTACGAGTCTCATTACCTGCTCAATCTCTCCTTCCTCGACGTTAACCTCGATATCAATCTTGGTGCCATCTTTCCAGCAATCGACGCAAGCCATTTACAGGCGGGGATCACTCCAGCAATGACATGATGCACTACTGAGATCCTTATTTATTTGTTCACAGGCTCAGTCGCAGGAGCATCTGGATCAATCCTTGCTTTCTTTGGCGCATTCTCTGAAAGATCTACAGGTTCATGAATATTCTCGGCAGGCGCACGGTCAGAACCATTATTCTCCAAGAGATCTTGGACAGTCAGACTCTCACTCTGTCCTAGCGCCAAGTCGTCAAGCTGCTGATTCTCCTCATCTTCCTCTTCGACACGTGACAGTCCTGGAGGCGGTTTCTCTCTACCTTTCATTCCAAGATCAGGCGGCATTACGAACGCAGTCGAATCAACTCCATCACCTTTGGGTTGCCATGGCACTGACAATATTTTGGTAACTCCAACCGCATTCCATTGTTAAGAAGGCGGTTTCTTCTTGACAGTGCGGTCCTTGAAGACTCCATTCGCATTCCCGAGGATGACCTCATCTGCCTCAGTGTCCTTGCCTAGGTACACTCCGGAGAACCATTGAGATCCTCCTTTAGGGATCTTCATTTGATTGCTGATAGGCAGTTTTACGTCAATCCACTTATCAAACGTGCACAGTGATTCATTGGATTCGCGCGACCTTCTTCGACTATAGGTAGTCTTACCGTCAGATCCAATCAAATATCTGTTGATCAACCATTGAGCATGTTTCACGCACCAAGTGAATATTGGAGATTCCGATGTCAACTTCAAGCCAGTCGACTCTTGCACTTGCGTAAATAATATTCTCAATTGACCATACAAGGTCTTCTGCACATTTCCGACACTTCCTTGACTCTGGGAGTGTCCAGTCGGTGCTGCGCGCATCGACAGTCCTCCGATCGTCTTGCAAAGGTCTTTGGCAATCCCCTTCAATGCATTCTCCTTGTTATATTGAATAATCCCAAACGTCCTACCAATCTCAAACTTAAATCGACGCAGTTCGGCTACAACATATTTCTCAATGCTATCCTTCGCGGGCAACACAATCGCCATTGCATAGCCAGTCTGTACGTGTTTACATTCAAGATCGTTCTTTTTGGAAGGTCATTCTCAGGGAGAAAATAATCTGAATCATTGGTTGCCGGTCATGCTTCTTCACGGCATGACTCTGTCGTCCCTTCGACTTGATAGAATGTTCGCACCAGTCACGATAAGGGAGATGAGTCAATTCATGCAGTCTTCTTTCACTCTCCGAAGGTTCATCTGGAATCTTCAGAATTTTCGGCTTCACGGCACTCTTATCGTCAGTTTGCTGCTCGGCATTCTTGTCAGCAGTCGACCGATCAAGCGGATCAAATAATATATATCCAATCCTTTTGTGACCAGCGGGACCCCTAGGGTCCTCGCATTTCTTGACAGTACCATCAGGCATCTCGATGTCAGCCCATGCATTTTGATGGCCAGTATCAATCTGCGACGGATCATTCGAATCGAAGAATATTGTGTATCGATCATCCCACAAGCAGTCACGCAACAATCCATCAACAAGAGACGGAGCATCATCTGGATGAAAGTAGCAGTCTCTACATTCATGATGCATTCTTATCCAATAACGAGGAAGCAGTATCCATGGGTCAGCAGCCCGGGGTGCTGCAATCTCTGGATCCTCGAGATTGAACATTTGTAATAACAACTCCTTCATTCTGCTGCCATGTTGTGGCAGTGACCGAAGGGCATTCTCCAATTCATGCTCCTCAACGTTCCGACTCACTCTTATTTGGCGATTAAGCACTTCAGGCTCCATATTGGCCTCTTCAATAGTCTCTATTGGGTCATCGGACTTGCGGAAATCAGCAATCGCGTCATACCTTTCATGTCCGATCAATAGATCATATGGACGCGGTGCAGACTTCCGCACATGCCTCAGTTGTGGTTTGTGTCTCAATCCGAATTCCACTCGTCCTCGCCATTCCTTGGGGTCTTTCGGCCTCGTATTCCTCAATGCCAGGAAATTCTTATCCCTCACAGTAACAGTCGAGCCGTCCTTGTATTTGCTTGAACGTCACTCGTTCCCCAGTCAATCTTGACCATTTGCCAGTGACGGGTATTGACGACTTGTTCGCCAATTTGATCCTTGGATCCAATATCTCATTGCGCCACACTCGGACATGCCATGTCCGACTCATTTATTTCGCACATGTCCCAACGATAGCCTTCCTTGACTTTCACTTCTTGCGCTGCTGCAATCAGCGCTCCAATCTGGAGCAAGTGGTCAATCGAACCGTCATTCATGTCCGATACTCCACGTAACTCAACAGATCCAAGTTCATGCTCAAGCCCACTTCTGGAAGACAACTCGCTGCCGTTCTCGCCGCATCTGCCACGGCATACGGTATGACAGTCGGTGTCAAGTAGATCAGTGTTCCTTGACGAATAATCGGCACGGGGTTGCCAGTTGGATCAATCAAGGCCAGGAAGTCCTTGGCCATTACCGTCCAGAAATTTTGCAACAACAGTCGGGCGACACTCACCAGTGGGAACGGTATCCCAGTGCACACGTAAAACTGAATACTCAACGAGTGGCCATTGCCACAGTCAAGCTGCACAATCTTACGACCTTGCACATCCAGTGTCTTCCCAGACAAGCTCCGCAGTGAAGGGGCACTCTCATTCAACGGCAAAATAGGGTAGTNGCCATTGCCACAGTCAAGCTGCACAATCTTACGACCTTGCACATCCAGTGTCTTCCCAGACAAGCTCCGCAGTGAAGGGGCACTCTCATTCAACGGCAAAATAGGGTAGTCCGGAGCAAATCATTCCGGACAATAGTTCGCACAAGTTCCACTATCGAAGAGAATCCAAGATTTGTCTACCAGTCCTGCTTACATATGAAACTCGACCAGTCTGTCGTCACAATCCAAATGATCAATCTCAGGTACAGGCCTCGAATGCCTGCGGAGATTGCTGCAAAGATGGCAGAGAAGATGACTGTGGCAGACATTGCCAAAGTCTTCCAGGCCCGGGCCTTCATTTGTGGCTTTGGTTATGCGGGGTAACGGTTAGCCAATGAATCGAGTCCATAATCTCGCTCACGGCGAGGAGCTTCCGCCAGCAACTCGATGTAAAGTCGGCCAGCTGCCCCGCGCAGTTCTCAGCGTGTGCTTTCTATACTTTGTAAGTTTTGGGTTGGTTCGCTCGTCATGAGGCCCAACCATTGACAAGGACCTGGCGCCGAAGGTGTGACCCACTTGAAAGCTTTGCAGTAAAGGTATAGTTATTCGTTGATACCTTGAGGTCGCCTGCTGCGTTTGTGGGCGTCCTGCTCTGGGACGGGTGCAGAAAGAGGTGCACATCCAGAAAGCCGCAAAGAAGCGCTGGAAGACAAAGTGTAGACCTCAGTTCTTGGGGTACTTTCAGGATCAGGGAACTTAGTAAGTAGGGCAAGGTTATCGGGTTATACGGTTTTTCGTCCTGTGTAATCGGGTTATAAGTAATTATAATTATATATAGCTGCATTATAGCTATGTATATATTCTATCTACGTACTAAGTCCCTGATCCCTGAAGTCTGAAGTAGCAAAGAGAGACTTTGTGAGCGGCGTACCTCCTCCTGTTCATGAGGTCTGGAAACGCCCTTGTCATCGGAGACCAGCTGTGCAACACGCACTGGTCGTCGCTGTCCAGACAGGCTAGGACCGGCTTGAGTGGGTTGTGTCTAGCTCTTTTGAGTTGTGGAGGTCAACCTGAACAAGAAGTGAAAGCAGGCCCACGAGTTGTTGCTGGTTGTTTGGTGGTCGCTTTCTTTATTTCCGAGTCTCTTCCTTCCACCTCGCATGCAGGCGCCCGCCGCAGAGGCTGAGAACAAGTGAGACCTGGCAGGGAAACGCAGCAAAAGAAGTGTTGCGCGCTGCCGAAGCATTACAAGCTGTTTATTGGTTTGGGGAGAGAAGTGGAAAGTTCTTTGTTACAGGAATTTCTTTAGCAGGATCGCCGAGGCTTTTGTGAAAGCTGTTACGGGCGACGACAACAACGTAAAGTTTGGAATTGATTTTCCATGTCATATGCTGTGTAGAGGTTGGAGTCCGGGCTTGGCTGGTATGCAGTCGTACTTAGGAGCTAGGGACCACGGTGTGGGTCCTTGGTTCGGTTTGACGGCGCTGTATGCACTCAGCGTTCTGCAGTCCTTGTCGTTGTAGCTTCGCAACCACGTCTCTTGGGGGTGTAGGAACAGGACAGGATGCAGAGAGCTAATAGTGTGCATCCGCTGCTGCGCCGCTATGTTCGTGAAGTTGTGACTGTTCAATCCTTGTGATTGCGAGTGAACACTTCACATGTTCAGACATCTGAAGGCTTCGGCTGTTCAAGCTAGCAAAGTGTAGGATATTGCCCGCCGCGGTTGAGAACATGGGCGGTGAGCAGAACCCTGGTCGCGAGGCGCATGTGAGGGCATTGACCAGGTTGGCACAGTCCAATGGTTTGCAAGGAATCGCTGAGAATTCAGGTCGTGTAAAGGTGAGCAAGCTGGCAGAAGAGATTCTTGCACTAGACATCAGCTAAGCTGTTCGAAATCAAATGCAGCGCGCTCTTGATGCTTACATTGCAACCTTCGGTCAAGCGGGTCAGAATGTGGACGCCAGTGCCGCTGGCGCTGGAGCCGATGGCGGAGGTGCTGGTGCGGCTCCAGCTCGTGCTCTTCAATCGTCTGCGACGAAGGTTTGGAAGTTCATGGCAGTTCAATTGACATATAATTCCAGTCATGGTGATTTTACGTCCTTGGAGGAGACGGTGCTGCGACAATTGTTCAGCCGCTTTTTGGCTTTCCTTGCTGGGCTCGCTCGTGAATTGAAGGCGGAAGGAATATCCGCAACCATGGAGAAGGCTTCACCACTTCAAATGCATCTTCATGCGTACCTGCATCTGGCGCAACCTTTTCATCGCCATGGTCGCGACGCCTTGCCTTGCAAGTGTTCGAGTTCGAAGGAGTTCGTCCCCACCTCAGCCCCAACACGACTTCAGGCAAGGGCTACATGGGTGCGGTTCGCCACGGGCACTTCTATGTGGTAGTGGACAAGATTGGTACTCTGCCGCTTGGTTGGAGTTGTGGAGTTGCGTGTCTATATGTGTACAGATATGTTCAGGGGACTCAGGGAAAGCTGCGGCTTAAAATTCTAAGTGGGCGGCTCGCTTGGAGGGCTGGCGCGGGCGAGGTGGTGACAGTTTGGGCACCCCTTAAGTAGTCGTATATATAGATTCGAGTCCCCTGAGGCCTCGGATGTGGGATTTGTGTACAACACCGGCCTCGGAGAAGCCTCGAAAGGCCTTGAAACCGAGGGAATCTGGCCTCGGAGGCTTCGACCGTCGGCTTCGAATGTATCTCTCATAAGGGGATTACGTAAGTTACCGCCTCGGAGAGGCTTCGAAAGGCTTCGAAACCGAGGGAATCCGGCCGGACGACTTCGAATGTAGGCTTCGAGTATATCTTTTAGAAGGGGATTTGTGTAAAACCCGGCCTCGGAGAGGCTTCGAAAGGGCTTCGAAACCACCGAGGGAATCCGGCCTCGGGCGGCCTCGAATGTATAAAACACCGGCCTCGAAACCGAGGGAATACGGCCTCGGACGGCCTCGAATTTTGGCTTCGGATGTGTCTGTTATTAGGTGAAGACAAGCCTCGGAAGGCTTCGAAACCTGGCTTTGGGCCTCGGAAGGCCTTAAAACATAGAGGATCCCGGCTTCGGGTGGCTTCGCAACGGTCAGGGCGGCTTCGAAACCAAGCAGATGAGGCTTTGGACGTCGTAGAACGTCTGTCTCGGAGTCTCGGGAATCGAAAGGCTTCAACATCCGGCTTCGAAGGCTTCAAAACCAAGGGCATGTGGATGTGTCCGTTGTTCGGGAGTTTCTGTCAAGCAGCGGCCTCGGACAGGCTTCGAAACCTGTGTTTTCTGGGTGCAGCTGTTCCGGGTCTGGTCGCAGCGCAGGTTCAACTCTACAGATTTCCCACCCTTCAAAGCCTATGGGGTGGAGGGATGGTGGTTGGACAACCTTCTCAAGGCTGGAAAGTT
>BGNK01001678.1:109027-134101 GCA_003297005.1 Symbiodinium sp. clade A Y106 | reverse complement strand
ACTCCTGAAGCACGAGATTGAGTTTGACACTCAAGCCTTTACAGTGTACTTGGCCAACAGTGCCAGCCACAAGAGTGCAGTGGCTCATCAGCAGAATCTTTGGCAGAGAAAGCTATTGGCCCCTGCCAAAGTTGCTGCCGCCTCCGCCAACCAAGCCGCAGTTGGCCTTGTGGGACTTTCGTAAGGGTGGGAAATCCTGCGAGTGGAATCCCAAAGTTTCTGAGAAATGGGAGCTGCTGCACGTTGGCTGGCTGCAGGACCTTTGACGAGCGGATGGGGTGCAGTTGAAAAGTTTCCGGGAAAGCGCAGTGTTTGAGCAAGGGTTCTTTGTTTGCGGTTTGCTTTCTTGCTTATGTAAATCCTGTAGGTCGTTCCGCGGCGCCTTGGCCCCGCCCCAAGCATCCATTGTTCCAGTAGTTGTAAGTTGTTAGAGGCACCTCGTGAGCTGTTTGGCCTGCTATGCCACGTATGTTTTGGGGAGGTCCTTCCCATGCGATTCGACCTTAGGATATTTGAGGCTTCCACTGGGGCCCTCCATCTTGATGTCTCGAGCCTCCAGATTTGCACGGGTACTTGGTTGCAGGATAAGCGCCAGTCGTGGGCACCGCTTTGCTGATTGCTGGCTGCTGCACTGCTACGGCCGCTGCTGCTGGCACACTGCTGTTGGTGCCACTGCTGTTGCTGCTGGGCTCGGCGCTGTTGGGTGGCTTGCATCAGGCTGTTGCGGCAAAACCTGCGGCAGCGGTTTACGACAGGCTCCGTGGCGATTGGCCACGCCGGCGGTGGCGACGAGGACCGATGCGACCAACGACGACCCGACCACGACGGAAGCGGGGCTGCAGGGCTGGAATTGGGGGCAACGACAAGACCCGAACCAAGATGTCAGATGGCGACGATGACGATGCGATGATGACGACGGCGGGCGAATGGCGAATAGGCCGGGAACAGGCCGCGGTGATAGCAGCGGCGACGACAGCGACGACGGCGGGGGAAGATAGGGGCGCGGAGGGGCAGAACAACGACGGGTAAGTGTTGGTGGCGACCTCGAAAGGCCGTGGTGGGTAGCCAAAATAAGGAAAAAGACGACGGCGACGACGGCGAGGATGCGACGATGCGGCGACGACGCGGCGGGGNGGGGCGTCGCGCGGCGCTCGGACGACGGCGACGGTGACGACGACACTGGGACCGACGACGGCGGCAGACTCGGACGGCGCGACGGCATCACGGCGGCGACGACGACGGCAACGTGGCGAGGATGGGCTCGGACGCTCGCGCTCGGCTCGGGTGACGATGCGACAACGCTCGGCTCGGACGACGATGCGACGGTGATGACAACGACGACGGCGCGGCGACGTGACGACGGCGATGCGGGGATGACGCTTCGACGACGACACGGCGAGGGTTTTCGCAGATGCCATGCATGGGGGGTCCTATAGGCCTCGATTCCAGCGACGACGATGCGGCGGGCTGCGGAGCTGCCGCAAATGCCATGCATGCCAGGGTGTTGCTGGGGGGGGGTCCTACTAGGCCGCGATTCCAGGCAGCCCGCCAGCACCCTGGCATTCACGGCGCCACGATCCCGGGCAGAGCCGGCGCACGAGAAGGGGCGACCGACGGCGCGGCGGGTAGCGGTGAGGATAGGACAGGGGAGAGGATAGAAGCGAGGACGGATGACGACGATGCGGCGGCGAGGAAGTGAGGATACCAGCGAGGACGGGCGACGACGACGCGGCGGCAAGGAGGTGAGGATAGTGGCAAGGATGTCAGAATTCGCTACTTCGAAGCACTGTCGATTCTCGGGCCTAGAGCCGTTATTAGCTCAAGCGATCTTAGGGGCTCTAAAGTGCTTGCAAAACAGGTTCTACAGCGGTTTGTCGCGGCGAACAGTTCCGGAACGTGCTGAAACGTTGCGCAACGGCTCCGGAACCGCTTTCCCAACAGACTCCCGAGCCGTTTCCCCAACAGACTCCCGAACAGTCTCCAGCTTCGATCTCCGGCAGGCTTGAGCGCCCCCCTCGAAACAGCTCCCGAGCGCCCTCAAAATTTCCGGAATCAGCACCCGTTTTTTCGACACTTCCCCCCTCAAACAGCTCCGGAGCGTCGGCTCGCGCCCGAACAGCTCCCGAGCCCGCCGCGCACCCTCAAAGTGCTTCCGAAGCCGCCAGCGCCCAGTTTGCAAGCACTTTGGCGCCCCAAAGATTGCGAATCCTACGCTTTCCAGCTCGCATAATCGACAGGCCGTCCAAGTCACGAATTCTACCCTATGTCTCGAAACCAGGCCTGTAGCTACCACAGAGTAGGAGCTGGCAACACCCTCCCTAGAGAGAGGCTTAGCAGCGTTGGCTTCGAGTGTGTCTGCTGAGCAACGTCTGTTTCGCCTCCCTGTGGATCCAGTGCAGTGAAGTATCTTTTCGGCTTAATTTCGAAGGCTGGCGTTTCAAACCAGAACTGAGACTCCGGCCAGGAAAGAACCGACCTGGTGCAGGCACAGTCGCAGGCTGGACCCTCTGAGGCCCCAAGAAAGCGATCTTGTGTGCTCGTAAACGCTGTCGGCTGCAGGAACCTGTCAGTGCGAAAGGTTTTAAAGCCAGGCGGCAGCTTGGACGAAGTTCTTCGGAGGCGAAGGCTCGTTAGAAGCGTGCCGATCAGAGGCGTACCTCGATAGAGAAGAGTATGGACGTAGCAGAGTAGGGCTTTTCGAGAGGCTGAAGTGGGCGAAGCTACACAGTCAGGCATGTCGGCATGTCACGTGTGTGGAGATTCAACGGCCTTCTAAAAACATTTCTGAAACAAAACAGGTAACGTTTGCACATCAGCTCTTTGTAGTTTGTGGGTATGGCTTGGATGTGCGGCAGCAACCACTGTAGGCTGTTCTCTGTGCTGCGTTGGTCATTTTGATGGTTTCTTCGCCGCATGAGCACCAGAGATCTCACAGCCGAGTTTGATTGGTTTCACAGCTCTGGTGTCCGCCTCCGTTCACCAGACTTCGCCCGCACGCCTCGTACAGGGAAGCAATAACCATGTTCAGCCTCTGAACTTTCACAAGCAGCCTCGCAGCCTTGCAGAATCCCGCCTTATGGAGCCACTTGTACATCACAAAGTCTAGCCGGGGAGTTTTCTTTAGCCTATGCTTCTGGCCTTCAGGAGACAAGGCACCTTACGACTAGCCGCATAGCCTACAGATCCAACACGGTTAAGACAGAGCTGTGCTAGAGTAGTGCGAGCCTATCTAGAACTGGACTGAATGCAAGTGCCCATGCCGCCTTGCAGAACGCGCTGACGAGTGAGGGGTTCCACCACGCTTTGTGACATGCTTCCATAAATGAATGCTGTAGGTTTCAGTTGAAGGAAGCGGGAGTGCCGAGTGACTTCTGTCTTAAGATGACAGGAGCTGGAACTTCCAGTAGGTCGTTTGTGGTACTGCGAGCTGTTGACAGATGCTGTAGCACGCTCCGTGGGAGAATGGCCATGACCTGATGCACACCGTTGCAGCTTCCAGAGCTCTCATTGCCGATTCTAGTTGACCCTCACTTTAAAGGCCTCAACCTTCAACCCCTGAGCCCTAAACTGCTTACATCGGCTACCGCAGGAAACCCAAGCTCCAATCTGCACACCCTAAATTCCAAGATTCCGAAGTTTGTCACAGCTATGGTTCCTCTGTGCTCCACATCCACATGGAGGAATCTTTGTTGTCCGAGCGCGAGGAGGCCGCTTGGAGCACATCTTCTCGATTGGGCATGCTTGGTGAACACGATGTGCTGGTTTAGGGTTTAGTTTAAGGGTTCAGAGTTGAGGGCTCCAAGTCTTGTCTTGAAAAGTGTAACAGTGTGAGAGGTGGGGCGGGACCGAAGCTCATCTTACGCGGCTATATGGCTGTGCTGCCACGTACGTTCGCGTGGACGCTGGGATGGCTGTGGGTACCGAAGCTGCAGAAATCCACAACTCTGTGATGTCGTAATGTAAGATTCCGTGATGCGTGATGTGCGTACTTGGAATGGCTCGCGTGCAACAATTCAGCTTAGGCGGCTGACTGCCTTCTTTTGCCTCTTCACTGTTGCATTTTGGTGGCGGGCTCAAGCAGAGGAACTTCGATTGTCAATTCGACAAGCACCTGTGAAACACAAGGATTGGCGTCACCAGGAACTTGTATTGCAATCCCGATGCTCTGCGGGATGTCGAGCCCCCATTCAACGGACAATTGCTGCTGGCAAACTTCACACTGGTTGAGCGCAAATATTTGCTCATCCAATTTACGAAGTTGGTCGACGTGTATGACGATACCCAGAAACACGTCGGATATTTCTACGCAGCTTGGCTTCCAAGAAAACCCCGCAATAGCGCAGAAACTGTCCACGCTGAGCGTTTCAGACGAGGACATCAACCTGTTCATCATCATGCGCTTCGGATTCTCCGATGCAAACGGCAGGATTTGGTTCGAGGCATCGAGCTGCTCGGAAGTGCAACCGTGGTGTTCAAAGTTTCATAACATACAATCAAGGCTTTTCGTTTGATCATGTGGAGGCACGGTACGCATCCTTCCTTTCTCGATTCAAGCCCATCATTGAGTACAACGTCCAGCGCTGTGCAGGGGCCTCTGAAGCTTTTCTTTGGACTTCCTCCGTTTCTCCAGTGGCTGGCGGTTGGCGTGCAGTCTGTCGGGTCGTTCGGCACGGTGCACCTGCTGTCAGGATGCCGGTGGAGTTGGCAGACCGTCCACACTCTTTGAGCTGAAAGAAGTCTGGTGGCCGAACGCCTAAATCGGATGTTTGGGGGTGCATCGAGACTTCTATTTGCTCTGACACCAATCCTGAGGATAGAGTCCTACTGGCGATGTTTCGTGAACTGCAGCAGGCCCCCCGTGTGAGACGAGACGTGAAATGTGGTTGGTGGTTGAGGGTAATGGGGAAGATGCATGTGTTTTTTGATTGTTAGCAAAAGCGCCTGCCGCACGTTAGATTCAGAGTGTTCTTTGGCATGCCGAGCTTACACTTCGTAACGTCCTCTCCTCTGCTAACTTGCTTTGGACTCTCAGGCTTTTCAATCTTGCGGAGCGGGCGGCGTCCGCACAAGTTCGCGAAACGCTGATACCAGAGGCTCAGTACTCGATGGCATGGTTCTTGAGCTTCTTGCATTGCAGTGTGCCCGATGCGGAAAAACTCTCCCAGCATCCCAGCCGGTTAGTTCCGACAAACGGTTTCGGGACGGCCTCGTAGGTCCTAGGACTCTAGACTCGAGCGGCTGCAGGCCAGCTTTGGGCTGGATCCCAAATTCCAGGTCTCCTTCGATGCTTCGACCTCGGCAAAAGCGATAGAGAGAGAGAGAGAGACTGACTGCATGAGAACTCTGGTACTGAGGGCTGGCTGGCACCAACCCTTCGTGGGCAGATTACTGGGCCCGTGTCGTCGCCGCGGGCCTAATTCTGGCCATCCTCGTGCTTCGAAGTTTTCTGTCACGGTGCTTCAGGTTTGGCACAGGAGTTCGGCAGGTGTGGTCCATGCACCTCCAGCGACTCGGCCTGCACAGCAGCAGCCCAAAGAGTCATGCAGACTCCCTGCCCGGAGGAATGCTACAGACGGCCGGCTTGTCGCTAAAGCTCAGCAGCACTTCGTCATTGGAAGCGCAACCCAAGACATGAGGGCCGCCCGGCCGCCTGTGATGCCTCGGAAAGAAGGCTGGTAGCGTGCTCCCATGAGGTTCTCTCACGGTGGAAGGTGGAAACCTTGATACCATCTCAGCTGCCAAATTGGGTCATCGGCGCCTCGGCACTTCTGCGTACGCGCAGCTCACCAGAGTTTTGACGTCTTTCGTCGGCCCGACTCAAGTTTGCCCAGATTCAATGCAGGCTTCCTGGCTGTGCTTGATGATATCGAACCTGGGCATCCGCAAGCTTAGCATTTCTTTGCTCTGTTACGCTTGCCACCGGTCGATACGAATGCTCAGTTGAAAGCCGAATGAGACAGTTCGACGTGCAAGCATACACAGGCCGTTTGTTGCACGCTGCGTTTGTAAGGAAGAGGACTACTGACCAGGGCGGCGAGCGATGCGTGAGGCTGCGGCCGTTTCCATGCACTGGCTTTGCACTTCCTCTGGTAAGTGACGTCTTGGCCAAGATTGGGCTCACAAGATCTGGGTCTCGTTCCTCATGTCTAGGCTCTGCTCTCTTGTCAAAGTAGCGAGGAGACGGAGGGACGAGAAACGCACTTCACAGTGCGTGCTGCAAGAGAGCTCCTGCCAGCCCTCTTGTGAGCGGCTTCGGACGGCGTGTAAGTGTAAGCACACGAAAAGACAGAGCTGTCATGTTCGTTGTGTGTCTTGTTTCTGCCAGCATCAGTGGACTTGCAAGAATCACGAAGCCATCTTCTCCAAGCCGCAGAGGCAGATCCCGGTGTTGATCGTGGCTTTTGTACTTACGCCACAAAGCGCTACCCCATCTTCTTCCTCGAAACCGGGGTCCCGGGCATCCCGGGCACTCAGCTCGCATCGCTGCTGGCACGGCCTCGAACTGTGGCGATTCTGCGGGTTTGCGAGGAGATGAGAACGAGGCGCGGAACTCATGTGGCTCAGCTTGTCTTGAGCAGCCTATCCGTTGAATAAGCTTGTTCACAAGCTGAAGGTGTGCAGGGGTTCCGTCGACTGGGCAACCGAGGTCTGCCGTCTTCACAGCTGCGATCAGCGCATGCGACAGGAGAGGCCAGTGGCAGGAAGCTTTGGCAGTCCTGACTTCTATACCCGCAAGAAGCTGGCAACTGAACGAGATTTCCTTCAACGCCGCCATCAGTGCCTGCGAAAAAGGTGTATCGACTGCCTGTGTACATTTTCCTTTTGCTCTACAGCAGCTTAAATTTTATTGAATGGTCTAATAAAAGGTCAGAAATGTCTCAGCCCTCATAACCGAGGCCAGCGCTGGCTAGCTGCGCTAAGCCTCTTTCGTTCTGCCTCTGCTCTTTGGGTGCGGAGGGATGTGATCACCTGCAACAGCAGCCTGAGCACCTTCGAGAAGAGCCGTAGCTGGGAGTTGGCCATCATGCAGCTGTCAGCCATCCGATTCGTGGCTTTGGAGCCCGACCAGATCTCCTTCAACGCCACGGCCGCCACGGCCGCCGCGGCCGCCACAGCGACGGGTACCTGGGCCTTCAGCCTCTTGACCCTGCAGGAACTGCGTGAACGAGGCGAGGCCGAAGCTCCGGCCGCACGGATCATAGCTCCACTACATTCCACCACCCTCAGAGTTCTGAGACTGAGGATGCGGTGAGCTACAACTGCGGGATCACTGCAAGCGAGAGGGGCCAGGCCAGGTCAGTAGCGGAGTGCAGAAGCCAAGGCGTCTTTGCGGCTTTGCTTTCAGGCGTGGCCCGTGGCCCTCCAACTCCTTGACAGCCTCAACGCTGGCAGACTACGAGGTGCTTTATAAACGCTTTCAAGGTGCTCTCAGCTTTCTCTTCCCTGGAGCATTTCTCCTCTTGTACAACAGGCACGGTCGTCACGGCTGGTGCCGCTATCAGTGCCTGCGCGGCCCATGGTGCTTGGGAAGAGGCACTGCTTCAGCCCCGTGCCCAAGACTAGTAGATGCGGGCTGTAGAAGCGGAACTGCTGACAAGTGGGATTAGCTTCGATGGCTTACAGCTGTGCAATGAGTAGCGTAGCTCCTTGTGAGTCTGAGGTTGTTTCAGCTCCAGATACGAAGGCTGCAATCGAGTCTTGTCGGCATTCGCGGCTGAGGTAGCAGACTTATGCCAAGGTTCAGAACAGGAGACAGGAGCAGAAGAATCGGCTCGACCGCTAAGTTCGGTTCGCCCTGTAAGGAGAATTGCCCACAATGCCGCCATGTGTGCCTGCGAGAGGAGCAGCCACTGGGAGCAGGCGCTGCTTGAACTCGCCCTGCATCAGTAGGACTTCCTCTATGGCCGAGGGAACTGAAGAATTCTGAAGAACAGCTTTTAACGATATGATTTGCTGTTGCGTGCCGCCAGGCCCTTCTGCTCTTCGTTGGCATGGGCTTTGCCAGTCTCCGCCGGTCCATCATCAGTTCCTCGATGGCAAGCCCGGGAAGACATGAGTTGACATCTTGGGGCCCAGCAAACCCCCATTCTATGCGTGAACAGCTTGAAAAGGGACGGTTCAGGTTCATGAGTCTGATGCTCAGGGCTACCACAGTCCACAGTCCGAGAGGGTTGCTCTGCAAAATCATATGACTGTCCTTTCAATATTGTTAAGGCAGGTCTCCTGTTGCGTTTTGTTGGTCAATGTCGGGAACCCTTAACCACAAAGACTATGGGAGAGTGAGGCTATTGTGCTGTTTCAACTGGGAGTGTGGCCTGACAAGACAAGGGTGTTGATGTGGCTAGTGAAGCTGTTGCTTGGAATCAGCTCAAGGAACACTAGAGTCTAGACTCACTCGAGCTCGCTGGTGTTCTTTCGCTGCACGTATACCCTCGCGAGTGTACCATGATGGCATCCGACTGCAGCCCTGGAATCACAGTCACAGGTGAGAAGCTCGTTTTGCATTCGTAGTCCTGCATCCTTGGAGTCTTTCCGATGATGGCAGCCTATGCGAAACACCGAAAACGGTGATCAGTGAAGCTGCTCCGCTCAGCTCAGTCACAAGCCGAACGCATGTCATGTGCCGGGTCACCGAGGCTATAACACTACGATGACAGCCTGTGTCTCTGGCGAGCAATGGCAGAGGGCTCTGTCGCTGTTCGTGGAGACACCTGCTTCGGCAAGGAACCTCTCAGAGTACGCAGAGTGCCATCGAATTGGAGTAAGATTACACATTTCAGCAGGAAGACGGCTTAAACATCTCAGAGGTGTGACATCTTCGTGTTAGGTTTTACAGACGCAAAGTTCGATCAGGAGGCCATAGCAATCTGGCAGCATGCCAGAGTCACGGGCACTCCTCATATCAAATTGCATCATTCAACGTGCGCAGCCCCGCGTGTCCAGATTCGTGGCGGTCACACATACAAACATTCAAGCATCTTCGGATGTGTGCAACCACGCACAAGTATACAAAAACAGTATGTGCGCACAAGCAACACGCAACATGCACGGTGCATGTCCATTTCTCTATCACACTCTATCATATCCATATCCATATCTGTATCTGTATACCTATATCTATATCTAGATGTATATCTATATCCATATCTATCTCTATATCTGTATCTATATCTGTACCGATATGTATATCTGTTTTTCTACCTTTATTTAAATCTAAGTCTGTTTCTATTTCTATAACTGCATTTACATATATATATATATGTATACCTATATCTACACGTACACACACACACACAGACACACACAGACACACACAGACACACACAGACACACACAGACACACACAGACACACACAGACACACACAGACACACACAGACACACACACAGACNCACACAGAGACACACACACACACAGACACACACAGACACACACAGACACACACAGACACACACAGACACACACAGACACACACAGACACACACACAGACACACACACAGACACACACACACACAGAGACACACACACACAGAGACACACACACACACAGACACACACACAGAGACACACACACAGAGACACAGACACAGACACAGACACAGACACAGACACAGACACAGACACAGACACAGACACACACACACACACACATCTCCTCCTCTCCTTTCCCTTTCTCCCTCCCTCCCTCTCTCTCAGGACACACAGCATCGTTATGCATCCGCACACATAGTTGCACCCCCATGTGCGTGCAGCTACATGTCTTGATATTGTCGTATATTCTTGCATATTCACAAAAGTAGGAGCTGAGACTTACAGATCTGCAATGCATGTTGATGCATTGGCGAGGACCGCCGTCACCTATGGGGCAGCCGCCAGTGCAATGGAGACAGCCAGGAACTACTACTACTACTACTACCACTACTACTACTACTACTACTATTTTTACTGCCATTTTTACTATTATTACTACAAATACTACTACTACTACTACTACTTTTCCTGCTACTACTACTACTACTAAGCGTCTCGGCTCGTACAGGCTGGGACCCCTGGGTTTCTTATTTCGGTGTTGGGACTACGGAAGGACGTGAGTCACGCGAGTCACAAAACAAGGTTATGCCATGGGGCCTTCCAACCGTCCTAGCCACGGCTGTAACAAGACTGTTGAGGACTTCAGTATTGATCCTACGCACAAGTTGGTTCTCGATGCAGCTCTGGAAGTACAGTTGCGAAGGTGGCGCAGGATGTGCATTCCCTTGGGAAGCGTCATGGACCTGTTTAGGCTCTACAGCCGGGAACTGTCTCGAGAGTCTGCCTTCTGCATATGGTGGAACATGTGGAGTTTATTCGGAGGCGACGACAGGGTTGACTTTCTTCAGCAAATTTCTCTGGCTGACCCGACATTCCCCAGTCACATGCTTGAAGCGTGGTATCGCTATGTGGCAGGTTCTGGTGACTCATTGGATTCCCTGGACTAGCAGCATCCTGGAGTTCGGGGATCTAATAAAAGGAACAGCGCGTGCAGAGAACACGCCTGACGGCAATATCCACTGTAGGCTTAGTTGCCATCATGGAGGTTTCCCTCCGATCCTCCTTTTGTATCCTCTGAGTCTCCCCTCCCCCTCTGTGGAGGTTCCCCTCCGACTCCCGCCTGCCTCAGGTGCACACCTGCTGCTTGTTGCAAGCCAGCCCCTCAGCTCTGCCCCACTCCGAGCTCAGACTGCGCAACAGGACCTGTCCAGGCATTCGGAGGTTGATGATTGCCACGCCTGCATCACGTTGTCCTGTTATCATTCCTCGTTGTGGCCCGGAGGTTCCCTCCGTTTCTTCCGCACCCGCTGCCGTGCCCTTGCCAGGCACCCTGGTTCTTCTCGTGTACGCTCCTGCCCCGAGCACCTGCGTGCTCTCCGCCCGGTCCCTTGAGGTGAAGCCCCCTATCGCGGTGAAGGCAATGCCTCAACAAGCCTCTTTTTCGGTCCTGCGTGGATGGCTCCTTGCAGCCAAGCCCCAGCGTCTACTGCACAAGGCCTGCCGGCTGAGAAAACGTCTCAAACTAGAAGCCATCCTGACTGAGGCCGAATCCTCCACATATTCCCATGCCATCTTTGGTGCCATCAAAAAGCTCGCCCCCAAGTCGAGATATCAGCGAGTTCGGGATGAGCACGGCTGCCTCATGTCTCCGACTGCTGAAGCTGCATATGTTGCTGCCTACTTCAGAGGGGTCTATAATAGCACCCACGTCCTTGATCCGCCCACCGCTTGCCCTATCACTGGGATGGAGTTCACCGCTGAAGAACTCTCCTTTGCCATTGGCAAGCTCCACCCTCGTAAGGCACTTCCAAGCAAATTTGCGCCGGCCCGGCTGTGGAAAGAGGCCTCCGAGCACATTGTGCCCCTGCTCCTCCCGACTCCCGACAGTCAATCTTCACGAGGCGGCCCTACCACCTCGATGGCATGAGGTTCAGGTCTGCACCATCCCCAAAGTTGCAATTGTCAAGCTTCCGAAGCAGCTGCGCCCCATCTCGCTCTTGCACCCTGGTGGTAAAGTCTTGGCCACCATGATTGCCCGCCGAGTGTTGCGCAAAGTCGAAAGCTATCTTCAACACACTCCACAATGTGCATACTTGCCAGGTCGATCCACCGGAGACGCCCTCGAGGCCGTGTGTGCCCATCTCTCTCAGGCCAGAGATCTTGCACAATCCTCAACCACCTCCCTCTTGCAGAGATACGATGGGCACTCCTCCAAACAACTGGGAGGAGGGATCTCTGTTTCCCTCGACATTCACAAAGCATTTGATTCCCTCCCGCATGCCGTGCTGCTAGAAGCCATGCAAGCAGCTTCCTTTGATCAGAGTGAGATTGCTCTCGTCATGCATCTTCATGATCACGCTGCACTTAGCTTTGGTGCGGGAACATCAGCTCAGGTCTTCCTAGGATCAGGCGTCCGCCAGGGGCGCTCCCTCTCACCTCCGCTCTGGGCTCTGACGGCTCTGATAACCGGCGATACCAAGAAGCCCTATCAGCTCACCAACTCGCTGAAGGCACCGCTACCCTCTTTGCGGATGACGTCTTCGGGTGTTGGCTCTTCACCTCTCCCACGGCCTTTAAGCGTGCTGTGCAAGCCATAGGAGTCCTCTTTGAAACCATTCAGCGTGCAGGTCTCCAGCTTAGCATGGAGAAAACTGTCATTCTGTACACCGCACAGGGCACCTCCGCCACCTCGATCCTCGGCAGATATTGCACCTTTATTGAGGACGTGCCTCACCTGATCATTCCCATTGGAAAAATCAGAACGCCCATCAAGGTAGTGCAGGAACACAAATACCTGGGTGCGATGTTAGGATACAAAAACTTTGAGCTAAGCAATTTACGCCATCGACTCTGCGTGATGTGGGGTGCCTTCTGGAGGCTCTACGACATTCTTCGCTGCCGCGTCCTTCCGTTGTCCACCAAGACCCGCCTCTGGAAGGCTTGTGTATTAAGCATCCTTCCGCAATGGTAGGCAGCTCATTCAGCAAGCTGAGGCTGTACATCGCCAGATTCGCTTGATTGCTAAATCTCCAGCCCAAATCTGGCATGTTCCCTCCGCTGATGTCCTTGCCAAACTGCGGGTGGAGGATCCATGAACTACGCTGTGCAGAGAAGTGCAAGAACGCCGTCCCAGGCCGGCCCTTCTCCATGCTGTTGCGGGAGTTACTGTGAGAGCCCAGGTCCTGGAGTCGAGCAGTTTCAGAGCCCTCTTTGGAGTCCTCTATGCTCCCAACGGGTGCAGTCCCAACTACCAATGCATTGCACGGTGACGGTCCTCCATCACACCAAAATCTAGCCCCAAGTAGATCTTGGCATACTGCTAGGCTACTCCACTGCCCTTGGTGCCATCAACTCTTCTCCTCACTAGCTGCCATGCGGGTCCATGCCACGGTCCAACATAAGCCTAGTGAGGATGTCACCTGTGAGCCTGATCCCCCCTGGAGGCAACCTTTGAGCCCAGCTGCCAGAGGAGCTGGGACTCTGCGTTTGCAAGCACTGCTCTCGCCGTTGCCACTCCTGGGATGATTCGAAGGTACACATCTTCACGAGATCTTGTCCCACCCTCTTTCCGGATGCTCTGAACCCCTCCTTCGATCCTGCCTCACTGCCCAACCGACTACCCCTGCTTTGGAGATTGCATAGTCGATATAAGAGTCCGGTGGGATGGGAGACTCTCAGTAAGCTGCTCAAGCCTCACATTGCTGATGAGAAAAAGAGGTGTCCGCTATGTGATCCTCAGCATAGATACTGCGGGGTGGCCATAGCTTTGTTGACACGAGTGGCACCTCACTCCCAAATCACTTTCTGCTCGTGGATACCTGGGCGACTGTTGCATGTCAAATGCGCGTGCAAGCATGCTACGCTCGATCTGCTTTGCTTATATCAGTGGGTTCGCCAGGAGAAGGACGCGGAGCGCATCGAAACACGGCGCACGCATCTGTGGCACAAGATGGAGAGGGTCTTTCGACAGTTGCCAAGGCGGAATCTGTTGGTCGCGGTGGGTGACTACAATACTCCGGCGGCTTCGATTCCGGCACTGGTGGGCCGCGGGCTCTTGCCGTCGGTCACTCGCGGCACTGATGAGCGTTGTCTTAGTCTGCTGCAAAATAACCAGCTTGTTTTACTGAACACTTGGTGTAGGGCTACCGCTAGGCATGCTGCCACGTTTGTAAGTCACAACATTACCTCCCAGATTGACTTCATTGCAGTCAGACGGGAGGCGGCGGCAGACGCGCTTGTGCCCGAAAAGCAAGACCCAACAACATCAACCTAGCTCCCTGGAGGAATGGACTGCGACACCGAATGGTGCTTGGTTCCGTTCCCTGGACCGCAGGCTGGCGTCTGCTCCAGCAACGCACTAGTAAGCCTCCAGAACAGTACCCGTTCTCCAAAACAGCGCTGCAGGAATGCCTCCGAGTGCAGCTGTGCGCGCCCGAAACGACGTTGCGCACTTAGTTCAGCCGTGGAAGGGTGGCCATCGGTTCACCTTAATCGCGCACGCCATTGGGCAACGTGCTCACTTGTCGGCAGAAGTCAAAGCCCTCCTTGTGGAGCTAAATTTTGGGCTGCCGGGTGCAAGCTGCTGCCCTTGGTTCCCCTAGGATCCTGGTTCTTGTGGGTTCTGTTCTTGGGTTTAGTCCCCTGCCTGACTGTGCGCCATTGCATGTCTGAGCTGAACATCGGAGTAGGTGCAGCTTTATTCTCTTACCACGGATGAAGGGGGTAGCTCCATCTGTGCTTTGCTGTGCTGACGCGCTAGCATGACTGTGTCTAAAACAGCATTGCCAGCCGCATTGCAGTACCATGCCTTGTTGACGTGAGTGCAGTGCCGACTTGCGTTGCTGGTGATTCACTCACCCCTTTTGCTTTGCGACGCTATGCTTTGTGCTCCTGAGGTCCAATTTTGGTGGTGGCACGTGCAGGTGGGTCCCTGACGTGTCGGTTCATGTGGTCTTCGTACCGGGCCCTTAGCTGCCTGATTGGTGCTTAGGATGCTACGGCAATGTCAAAGCAGACTGTGTCATTGTGAATTTCCAGGAAGGCATCGTTTTTGCTGCACGGATTGTCACATGCAACTTGGCGGGCACTCTCGAAGATGTCAAAAAGTGCAGAGGAGACTTGGGCGTGAACGTGGGACCTACCCTGTGGGTGCAGCCCATATTTGTGGTACCGCAGGTTGTGGTCGTACAACTGGCCCCGGTTACGATGCCTGTTGCTCCCGGTGGCGGATGACAGCAGGGCACACGCACAGCCGCAGGTGTCAGCATAATATTCAACGAGGGCACGGGGCATCATGGAATGCAACTTGGAATTCAGCAGCATCCTCTTCTTGTTTTGAGACTCCCAGTGTAACTGCTATCGTACTTGGAGGGTCGGGGGACTTAGTAAGTAGGTAGTAAGTAGACTTATAAGTACCCTAAAAGGGACCCTAATTGGGGTTATGGTACTTATAAGTACCAAAAATAAACAGTTACTAAGTCCCCCGACNGACTTAGTAAGTAGGTAGTAAGTAGACTTATAAGTACCCTAAAAGGGACCCTAATTGGGGTTATGGTACTTATAAGTACCAAAAATAAACAGTTACTAAGTCCCCCGACCCTCCAAGTAGTGATTGACGACGACAGCGCCGATGATGCTGCGCCACCCTCTTTGGCGGCGGCGATTGGTACCTCAGCTGCTTTCCGACGACGCACAGCCTGGCATGCCATCTGAACGCACGCTGGCGGGCACCTCTGGCTCTGATGTGCTCGAGGGCTACATGGACGTCGCGGGCGCTGCCGCTCATGATCATGGTGCTGCTCCTGAGCCCGGCTCCCTTTGTGTTCGTGAGGCGGTGCTGTGTAGCGAAGGCTGTACAAGCGACAGTGACGGGGTACAGGCCAGCGCAGCACTGTCGCTGGAGCTGGCTGCCAGTACAGTGGGGCTAGCGGCTAGTGGCTCAGTCACATGTGAGCTCGAGCAGTTCAGTGAACGACGCATTTCGGTTCTGGAAGAGCTGGACTGACGTTGGTGCTTTTGGTTCTTTAGTGTTTCCTTCGGCCTCAGCCGTGATGTCTGAGATGCGCACATGTCGCAGTGATCACGATTCGCCGGACGGTTACCGTCTGTCCCCCGCTACGCTTCTGACTTTGGACGGAGCTGCGTTCGCAAGTGCAAGTACTACTACGATTACTACTACTTTTACTACTACTACTACTGCTGCTACTACCACTGCTACTACTACTACTACCACTACTACTACACTCCTTCTACTAGGTACTACTGGTACTACGAACAACTAGTACCGCTCGTATCCGCTAGTGCTATGACTATGACAATGTGCCACTACTTGTACTACTACGTCTACTACTGTTACTACGTCCACTACTGTTACGGCTTTCAAGCCGCAGGTGCCAGGCTTACGGATAGCTTCTGCTGACATGGCTCGTTTTCTGCCAGGCAGTGGCAGGAGGCCGTGGCGCTCCTGGCGGAATGCCGTGGTCGGAAGCTACGGTTGGATCTGGTCATCTTCAACTCAGTCATTAGTGCCTGCGAAAAACGTGGCCACTGGGAAGGTGCCTTGCAGCTCCTGGAGGATCTGGAAGAAGCGCTTCTGGAGAAGAGCCTTGTATCTTACAATGCCGCCATCAGCGCCTCTGACAAGGCGGGGCACTGGCAGCTCGCCTTGGGCCTGGTCGCAGAGCTTCGCCGGAGGCGGCTCCAGGAGAATTTGATCACGTGCTGCGCTGCAATTGCTGCTTGCACCCGTGGAATGGAATGGTCTGCAGCCTTGTCGGTGCTGTCTGTGCAGCAGCGAAGAAAGCTGGAGCACCATGTGGCATACGTCTCAGCCGTCACTGCTTGTGTGCAGTCTTGGCAGCACCAGCCAGCCCAGAGGGTTCTGTCTGAGCTGGAGAAGTTTCTTTGTGGACTGGCCAAGACCAGTGCGAGACTCGGAGAAACAGCAAGTCTGCGACCGATAGCCTGTAGCCGGTAAAGCCTATAGCCCAGGTCCAGGTGGCCTTTGCCAAGTCGTTGATTTTATTGAAGCAACCCGACCCCGAATCCTTACCACACTGGGGTGCCTCTGCGAGGCGAGTGCTGGGCCTGGGGCAGTGTCAGAGTCATGTAGCCGTGCCCCCGTGCCGGTTTGGAGTCGGCTCCGGATATAGAAGAGAGGGCCGATAGCGGACATGAGACCCAGTTCTAATGCTGATCCTAGCTCATGGGCCCAAAAAGTGGTCTGCTAGACATGAAAACGGGAGGGACTGGCAGAGATGTGCAGGCCAATTCTGTGGCTTCCAATACCATCGCAAAGAGCACCAAACTCACAGTGGGTAATCTTTCCTCTCGCATGGCGTGGCTGCGGCGGGGACCGCGCGGGCGTCTGGTCCTCGGAGCCCCTGTTCGACTCGTGCACCTTATACAAACGACAAACAGGCGGACAGAAAAGCCTTGGCTTACCTCAGGTCATGGGTGACGATGATGCTGAGAACTGGTATCGCTTCACTGCTGCCCAGCCCTAAGCTTCAGCTTCAAGGGGAGTAGCCCATGGCGGCAAGAGTCCGGATCGCGTTTGCCTTCACTGGGATGCTTCCGGCCGCTCTTGCTGAGGCCATCAGCAAGAAGCCACAGGCTTCCCTGGGTCTCGATGTCACCTACAGGTCATGGAGCAAGCCCGAATCTCGGGCAGCTGCTGTGCGGCCTTGTGTAGAGGGTTCAGGGTTTCGACACCGAGACCAGAGTCGCCGACCTATCTAAAGCGACAGTGAGAGAAAGCCGAAGCACTCCGAGGGACGGCGTCTTTGTTGCAAACGTCTTCGAGGCCGACGGACTAGGGGGTGTTGGGTGCCCTCCCGGCCGCTTCTGGCCAGGGCGGCCTTGTGGCTGCGTGGAACGAGAAGCAGGAGATGCCGAACCGCATCTGCGTCGGTGACTTCATTTTTCAGGTCGATCTCGGACGCGTGGGCCGCGTGGGCTCATGCCTGCCTTGACGAGAGTTGTCAGGTGAACCATGTGTCTAGCAATCCCGTCGCCATGATCGAGGACCGTGTAGGGCTGAGTGAGAGTCGCCCCCAAGCCGGATTGTCTACTTTTCTTGTGAAGCTTCTTGAGTCGTGGCATCCGCGCGTCGTGAGGAGCTGAAGGAGAAGACTCAATTGGACATCTGTTTGAAGCGGAGGCCCAGAACGACACGGAAGTGCCCTCCTTCACGTCACATAAGTCTTAATCGAACTAGGTTTGTGGTAGTTGCACGACAATCATACTCTGGGTTACATATCAGCACAAGTCTTTATCTGTGGCGTCGTTTGGTTTCTGAATTCGACACCCCGTGTCAGAGCCTCCGCTGAGTCTGCGCACTGTGGCGACTGCGGCCTTGCTTGTGCTGTGATCCGTCCATGTGCCAGGAAAGGAGCCGAGCCTGCTTTACCACCGCATCAGGCATGCTGTTGGCCAGCAGTGCTGTGGTGTTCTTACAGAGTTCATTGCTTGTTGAAGTGAGTTGGTGGCGTGGAGTTGGAACGTCGGAATCACCTGTACCGGTTCGAACTTAGCTGCAGCTTGCGTGCTTTCTGTCCACCAACCGCATGCTACTTACCATGAGACTCCTTCAACCTGAATACGAACAACAAGTCCAGAAAAATCCGTGTCCTTATGGAACACCCAAACCCCGAAGCCCTAAAGCCTTGAGCCCTGTCATTTCAAGACAGCTGGATCTTCAGATTGCGGCCTCCGACATAAGAGTTTCGGCCGCTTTACTAATTCATCATTTGTTTGGCTTGCATGGTTTATTGTAATGTAATTTCCCCTACTTCAAGGGCTACAGCCTGGATCAAACAAAGAAAACAGTGTAACCTGATGCAGTAGACAAGTTCCTGTTTACTACATAGAACTCGATTCTTTCATTTACATTCTACAACTCTTCATGTATTAAATAAGTGCAAGAACTTGACTAATTGTGACGCTCATGACGCTCGCTTGTAACTCCAGACTAACTAAATGTAATTGTTTGGAGAGATTGTAATTGGACCGCAAGCTAAGTCAAGAGCAGCCTGATCGTCGACTTCATGAATATGTCCGACGGTATGACGACGACGACGACTGCTGCTTTGCATAGTTCCTCCTGCAGTGTCTAGTCTATTCTCCTGCGGGTTCTAGCCCCATGTGGTTATGTCCGGTCTTGGATCGATTTTGCGGTTGTCGGAAGTGCGGATGAGAGCAGATGTGCCGGTGCTGGGCGTATCGCTTTAAAACCCGTAAGCCCCACACAACCTTGAAACCCAAAGCCCAAAGTTCTTGCAAAGAAGCCTTTCCGAAAAGGCCCTTGTAAACGTGTAACCCTGATACAGCTCGTATACAACTCTTACACAACCCTGACAAAATCTTGTCAAAGCCCTCATAGAGCCTCCCGACTAAGCCCCAAGCCCTAAGCCCTGACAAGAAGCCTGCACAACAAAGACAACCCTAAACTCAAATCCCTAAACCCCTAAAAACCCCAAGCCCTAAGCCCTAAGACTCTAAGAGCACCCCGGAGCAGCTCCTGAGAGGCACCGCGAGTAGCTCTGTCCACGCAGGAGCTGGCTTCAGCGCTTTAGCGCTGTTAGGATTAGTGGGTTTGCATGGCTTCGAAACTCGCTTGCCTTTTGCGTCGGGGGGACAGCTTCCAAACCCTACTCTGTCGGAACACAACGGGGTAGCAGATGCCTGATTGCTTGTGTGCCATTTTACAGGAGACTGCAGATGCAACGGAGGGAAGCCAGGGTGCAGACAGGCGCGATTGCGACCAGTTTCGTAGTTTCTGGCGTCGACTGCAGCAAAGATTGGTCGTTCGTTTTCTTCGTCTGAGATAGCTGACCTTGAGACTCACTCTAAACACCAGGGCCCGAAGCTTAAACTTTAAACCGCCTGAACCCCAAACCCGGCCGGGATCTTCCAGAAACTCAGAAGATGCATGGCCCTGCTGCGAGGCCGCAGAGGACGCCCCTTGAGGCAGAGCCATCGGCCATCAACACCCAGGGTTTTCGGGGGTTTAAACGTCTGCGATTTCCTGAACTTAGGGTTGGGGATTGATGGCTGGGGGGTCTGGGATTCAGGATGTATAGGGTTTGGGGTTTAGAGTCTGGGGTTGAGGGTTCAGGTATTCGGGTTTGGGACAGACGGTCTGGAATCGGCGGTTGTTTGGTGTTTGGGCTTTGATTCGCTTGCTGACGCTGGAATGACTTTATCTTGGCTTTGCGGCAGTGAGCGTATGACATGCGTATGATATGTGAGTCTAACGCTCGGGTGAGAATGCCAGAGCACCAGGGCTCATGATAGCGGGTCGAGTTGCAGCTCGGCTCAGGCACCAGCTGCTGTAACCACTTCCGAAGCCTGGAGTCTTTGTGAAATGGTTGTGCAAGGACATCCTGGATCAGCTGGAAAGTCTTGAGGACGAGGTTGGATTGCGAGAGAGCTGTCAAGGTTCAATTTGCCGTAAGTCTGGGGGTTGTTGGCATGGGGCAGATCTATTGCATATTCCATACTGTGCACTACACATTGTATACTGTATGTTCTTTATATGTAGCTATGCAATATTTACATATGTATATCTATATATATGTTTCTAATATTCTGCAATAATTACACTACAGTAAGATATTGTATACTCTGTTATGTTTCATTATGTTTTGCTACGGTATATTTATGCTGTGTTAAGTTACACTACGTTGTGCTATGTTGTATTATGTCAATGGCCTTAACTTTTGTTTTCTGATGTTACACTATCTTATGTTATCTGACCTGGTCTGATTTGATCTTATCTTATCTTAGAGATATATATATATATATATTTATGTATGTATGTATGTATGCATGCATGCATGGATGGATGTATGTATGTATGTATGTATATATATATATAAATGGGCTGAGCACTTTTGACGAGTAGAAGGCGGATCTCCCTGCCTGAAAGTGCAGAAAGATCCGAGGCTAGGTGTAAAGCAGGATGTTCCCGCCGGGAGTGCATATGTAAGTATTGCTTCACCTGCTCGTGTGCGATCCGACAGCCCTCAGGGAAAATTGTTGCAATTTTTATACAATATTTGATGTATTCCATTATGTTCTAAACGATGATATGATACGAAACCATATTCTGTTTCGCTTGCATAATATGTATGTATATGTATATGTATGTGTATGTGTATATGTATATGCACATGTCTATGTCTATGTATATGTATATTAAGGCTCACAGCGATTTGCGAATCCAGTCTAGGGTTCCCCGGTCCCTTCTTCGTTGGGGTGTTCGGGGCTTTTGGGGCCTTCGTGCGTTGGGTGCTGCGCTCCGCCCTTTTGTTGGGCTTGGGCTTTCGGCTTCCGATTTCGGGTCCAGCTTTCGCCTCCGACAAGCCATGGACTGCACCTCGGCAAAAGTCTGCATACAGCATGTGGGCAGCAACTGCTTTCGGACGAGCAAGTGGAACAAGATGCCAGGCGTGGTGGGACTTCTCTTGCTATTGCACTACAGTCTTTCTGCTGGCTGGCTCAAATGCAGGACCACCCGCTGTGAAAATCACGTCAAATGTTTCAGCAGCAGCTGTCAGGTGCATGTGTCCTCAAGGGATTGGGCGCAGAACCTATCAGGTCCTTGCAGACTCACGCACGACCTGGACCACCACTCAGGAGCCGTCTCGGAAGCTTATGATCATATAACCAAGCAGCTGCACAGGATTCGACTGTCTGGCCTCGCCAAGACCATGTTTCAGTTGCAGCAGCGTGCTGAGACAGAGTCGTTTCTCACGTTTGAGGGCACAGGCAATCGTTACGCGTTTCCTTCCCAGCCTCAGCCTCATTGATTCAGCGATATCAGCTCCGATGCAAGCCAGCACGGATGCAGTGTGCTCTCTCTAACAGGACGCGACATCTTTCGCTGCTGGAAACTATGGACTGATGATTGCTGGTACCCTGGGAGGGAAAGGATTTCGCCTCTGTCAGCAGTGTTTAGGCGTTTCGCTCTGTTGTGTGACCAAACCCTGCCCCTGGCCGCTGTTCCTTTACAGGGCTTAGGTAGGGAATGGGGTGATGAGAAATGGCCTCTTGAATGTGGCCGGCGACTTGGAGACTCTCCTGCCGGCCTGCCTCTCCATGCCGAGGCTTGAGGAATCCTCTGTGGACTCCCTTTTTTCTTTCTATCACACTGACGGCACACCGAGGCTGGAGGTCCCCTCGCCTGGAGTGCCTGTCTCAGCCTCGTGTCCAGCGTTGCTGCTGAGACTTATGGTTTCTGTGCCTGCCGCTGCACTCAGGTTCGAGGTGGCCTCGCCTGGTGTCGGCATCTCAGCATCTTTGAGCCTTTCTACGAAGGGCTCCTCTGGCTACTCACCCCAGGTCGATACTGATCCGTTCGCTGTCGCTACTGTCAGCACCTTGGTCCCTACATCTTCTGGGTTAGCCTGCCCGCTATGTGGCGTCTGCCTTGCTCTATGCCTTTCCTGTGGCAGACCCTTTTGGCTCAGATCTCCTCAAGGTCTTCTGGGCCCGTACACACATCCTGGTCTCTACCTGTGGGGCTTGGCCAGACATGTCGAAACGTGAAGCGTGCTACTCCGAAGACGACGGCCTCGAAGGCTAAGGCCAAAGCGGCTCCTTCGAAAGGCAGAAGGTTTGGGCTCACCGGGGTCGCCCACTCCTGAGGATCTCCTCTATGCCAGCTCCATTGCTGAACGTGAACTTCGAGGCTGGAGGGCGGAGACTGAGCCTGACAGGGCATCTGCGATTATTGCACCAGCTGCGGCCTCACAAACTCTTCGTGCTTCTCCGGGCCATGGTAGCCGAAGCCGCAGTCCCCGCGCAGCTGCTGGCTCTCACAGATTACGCTTGAGCCAATCACAGTGGATGCCAATGGACATGCTATGCTGTTGGTGCAGCTCTCTATTCCAATCCGTCCCGGACCTGAGTCCCATCTCTCCGGGGACCAGCGCTGCATAGGAGCCACTGATCGGGTCAGATCGTGCTTGACGCCAGGCAGGCCTTATAAAGTCTTGCTTTTGTCTTTCCGCTGCTCTCCTATCTGATAGTACTCCGAGTGTAAAATGGACTATGACCGCTTTGGGCTCAGGTCGTGTCTGAGGCATGCTCAGTCGAAAGCAGAAGCGCCAGATACGCCAGACTGAATCGGCTGTTTGCACTTCAGGAGGAGCAGGCACCTCAGGAGCCGACGCGTCAGGCTGCCACAGGCCGGCCAGAAGCAGTTTGGGTCTGCCGCTGGATGGTGAGTACTGGACGGATCTTTTCTGTAAGCCCACCTCGTGGGAGACCTGTCAGATAGTGGAAGACCAAACGTCCACCACCGACGGTTTATGCTCGGGCTTCCGGGCAGCCGGCGCTGGCAAGACTGCCTCTTCTGTATTATGGCAGGTATCGAAGGCGCCTGCCTCCAACCTTGGAGCAGGTGGCCTCGTCGACCTGGCTGTGGACAGGACCAAGCCTCATCCTGAGCCCTCCTACGAGGTCTCCATTGCCAGCAGCAGTCAGTTGAGGATCCAGACGTTTTCCGACGACCTGGGTGAATTCCCCTGTGAGCTGACCATCGGTCGGGTGGTGCTCAAATTAGTCAATCCTCTTCCGCCGCCAGACTCACCCAGGCCGGATTCATCTGTGCCGCTTCGTGACCCTCAAGCCCGTCCACCACTGTCGAGGCAGCTGGTCCGAAGGCAGCTGTCGCTGCGCCGGAGATTGCTGGGTCAGCTATAGCATCATTTTCCTTGGCGCAGTCCAATCTATCCCATTCTCAGCACCTTTAGCATTTTCTTGGCAGGAGATGCGCTGCCACCTGTCTTCTTGGAGCACGTCCTTGAGCTGATTCCCAACTCTGACCCCTGCGTGAGGGCCATCAAGTAACACTGCATGGCAGCAATTGGGCCGGCGGCCAAGCCCCAACGCTGCTTACTGCGGGCCAGTTTGGCCCAAGAAGCTGCCCAGGTTCTCTTGACAAGGGAGATTTCTCACCACGCATTCCTGGAGCACGGACCAATGCTCCAGGATAAGCTTACACATGGGGTCGCCTGAAGCCGAAGCCTGTCCCCAAGAAGCAACCGCCGGCGGCATCACCCGCGGACCTTGGCCAAAAGATTGAGACAGTGGAGATCGTGGAGCGGCGCGGCCGTCTGATGCCAGTCGGTCTTCGGATGTGGACAACCTGTCCAAGGAGCTGACGGCCTGCCCTGTGACGTTGACTCCGTTCCCACGACTGTTCCTTCAAGCTCCTCGTTTGCGGTTCTGCCAGCTGCTGCTGTGACAGAGAGCAGCATGCGGCCCTCCAAGAGAGCCCGTCCAGGAGTTCGTGCTGCCACGCGCAAGCCTGCGCAAACCAAGCAAACAAGCTTCAAGCCTGATCCGGCCCTCCGGCCCACGAAGAAGAGCCGGTACGCTGACCGATGAAGTAGATGAGAACCCGGTGCCCGCCGCGTCCTCTTCCAGCCAGCTGTCCGCCAAAGCAGCCAGACTCTCGCAAACGGCGGCGTCGTACAGGGCAGAGGCCTGGGCTGCCGCGGCATTTATTCCTGCAGGTGCTGGACACGTCACCTGGCTGGTCTCCTCTGTGCAACTGCCAAATCCTCAGACCAGAGCAGATCATGCCTCACCTTTGGCCTCAGCTTCAAGCAGTTGCCTTTCTCCCCCGACCCTGTGACAGCACAAAAATTGCCCCAGTCTATCACTCGGCATTTGCTGTGCCCGGTCCCAAACCCGGGCGAGGTGGACCGCTGAGCAAGTACCACCATGCACTGTGTTTCCTACTTGTGCAGACCAACCTTCAGTCAGTTACTGCGGTGCCCACGTATGAGCCGAGGGTTGCCGCTCCCGGAAGCGCTGGGACCCCCGCAATTCAAGCCCCTCCTGTGTCTGGGGCGAACCTTGGGTCCTCGACAGCCCCAACAACAGCAAGCAACACTCGCAAGAGAGCTTTTCTGCGTGCACAACAACGGGCGGCCCTCAAGGGTCAGACCCAACACCGCGGATGCACATATACTGCAGCACAACTTCAATGCATCACATCCAGCAACAGCCGCCGGCGCCCCCCAAAAGCACCATCTTCCTTTTATGGTCTGGAACTGCGGCGGTCTTACCGCTGTTAGGTTCAAGGAAATCCGACATTGGATCTCGCTGAACCCACCCATTATTATCGTTCTTCTTGAGACCTTTTGGAAAGAGGACACTGGATGGTTCGAGCCGGGCAGGGCGGGTGGTATGTCGTTCACCCTCTTCTCGGCTGAAGGGTTTGCGGCACTTGTGCAGATGCCGGCGCGTAAAGCGGTCCCACCACACTATGCTCCTGCTGCACTGTGGAAACATAGCGCGGACCTACTTGCCGACTTTGTAGCCCCAGACGCTTCCTTCCCGGCGGGGCCTGTTCTTGCCCAAGCCTCCCAAGATGGGATGCGCATCAAAAAAAAACTTTTTTGCATCAAAAAAAACTTTTTTGAATCAAAAAAAACTTTTTTGCATCAAAAAAACTTTCCCTTTGTCACACAAGAAGAGAAGGGAGTATGGACGAAAGGACGGCAGGAAGGAAGGAAGGCAGGGAG
>BGNK01001678.1:22073-109014 GCA_003297005.1 Symbiodinium sp. clade A Y106 | reverse complement strand
GAAGGCGAGAAGAGAGAGGGAGGAAGGAAGGAGGGAAGGAAGGCGAGGAGAGGGAGGAAGGAAGGAAGGAAGGAAGGAAGGAAAAAGGAAGGAAGAAAGGAAGGAAGGAAGGAAGGAAGGAAGAAGGAAGGACGGAAGGCAGGAAGGAAAGGAAGGAAAGGAAGGAACCACCACCACCACCACCACCACCAGCACCGCGACTATTACTACTACTACTACTACAACTACAACTACAAGGAAGGAAAAAAGGAAGGAAGGAAGGAAAGAAGGAAGGACGAATGGCAGGAAGGAAAGGAAAGGAAGGAAAGGAAGGAAAGGAAGGAAAGGAAGGAAGGCCACCACCACCACCACCACCACCACCAGCACCGCGACTACTACTACTACTACTACTACCACTACCACTACCACTACCACTACTACTACTACTACTACTACTACGACTACTACTACGACTACTACTACTACTACTAGTACTACTACTAGTGTTGATGATATAAATCCTGCATTAACTTAAGGACCCTAAAGTATGGGAATTATGGTATATTCCCTATTATGGGTAATGCAGGATTTATATTATCAACCGTACTGCTACCAGTACCACTACCACTACCACTACCACTACTACTACTACTACTGCTACTACTACTACTACTACTAGTATAGACTACTACTACTACTACTACGACTACTACTACTACTACTACAACAACAACAACTACTACTACTACTACTACGACTACTACTACTATAACTGCTGCCATGACTAAAGCCAATACAGCTAGTGCTGCTACTACTACTACTACACCGACGACGACGACGACTACTACTACTACTACTACGACTACTACTGTTACTACCGCCATTACTAGAGCCAGTACAGCCAGTGCTACTACTAGTACTCCTACTCCTGCTCCTCCTACTAGTACTAGTACTAGTACTAGTACTAAGACTACTACAACTAATAGTACTACTACTACTACTAGTACTAGTACTAGTACTAGTACTACGACTACTACTACGACTACTACGACTACTACTACCACCACTACTATTATTATTACTACTGCTACTACTATTACTACTATTACTACTACTANAGTACTAGTACTAGTACTACGACTACTACTACGACTACTACGACTACTACTACCACCACTACTATTATTATTACTACTGCTACTACTATTACTACTATTACTACTACTAGTAGTACTACTACGACTAGTACTGAAAGTTTATTTTTGATGGGTACGAAATCTCCGGATTCTCCTAGGCTTGCCTGTAAACTGGTAGAGAAAGTTTTTTTTGATGCAAAAAAAGTTTTTTTTTGATTGGCTAAAAAGTTTTTTTGATTTTTGAGGAAAGTTTTTTTTTGATGCAAAAAAGTTTTTTTTTGATGGGTTTCCCTCCCAAGATGCCGTCTCATCCCAAAGCCTTGCGCTCGATTGGACCTTATACTCAGCAGTGCCTGGCCACGCTGCCTCAGCATGCCTATCTTGCTCAGCGCTCCACGGCCTCTGCCATTGGTAAGGTGCAGTGCTGTCACACTGCTTCCAGATCCGTCAGTTGCTGCAATCCCAAAAGCTTGGGAGGGTCGTCGTAAGCGGGAATTGGTCCGAAGACTGGCTCTGTCGGTCGATCTTTCTAGAGCCTTTGACTCTCTGCCTTTTCGGCTGCTCAAACAATCTCTTGAGCGAGCAGGAGATGGATGGAGATGATCATTGCACGCACCTCGGAGGACTTCTGCCATCAAGGGCTTACCCTCTATGCGGATCACAACCTAGGAAGCTGGGTGATTCAATCTTTGCTTCTCTACGACGAGGTCTTCGAGAGGCCTCCGTACCCTAGATGTTCTCAGTGACTGTGGCTTTGAAGTTAGCGCGGGAAAGTCGATCTTCCTCCTAGAGCTGCGCGGAAGCGAGGCATCTCAAGCCCTCAAGCAGGTCACATGTCTGCTGGCTGATGACAAGAGTAAGGGTGTCAGGGCAGGTAGGTGGATTCTGCCTCTGCGTGCATCCCATCCCTACCTCGGGGTTATTATCTCTTTTCGCAACTACGAGATGCTTACGTATCAACACCGTCGCGAAAAGGCTGTTCAGACCTTCACCCGACTGTCTGCTGTATTGCGAGGCCACAGAGCCTTGTCGATTAAACACAGAATCCGCCTTTGGAAAGCCCTTGTGCAGCCTGTTATGCTATACGGCTTAGCGGCTGTTGGTGTCACGTCTGAGATTCTGAAGGACCTCAAAGGCCTGGTTGCTAAGCAGATTCGCGTTGTGGGACGTTGCCATAGCTACTACACTCGGGAGACCAACGAACAGGTCTTTGACAGACTGCCCTGCAGCCGCCTCGTGTTCTTGAACGGCAGCAGGTCGCCTGCATCCCACTCCGGCCGGGTGCCACGCCCGAGATTGCTGAATCAGCTAACTCCGTCTGGCCTGCATGCATAAACATCTTGCTAAGGCTCACAAAATCAGCCTCTGTGAAGACTGGCAAACTCATGTGAACACTGACTATGTGGCTCTCTCCTGGCAAGGGATGCCCGCCTGTGTCTTCTGCAAACACCAGTTTTGGGGCTGGCCTGAGTTCAACTACCAGCAGTGTCCTGGCCTTCGCACCCATCGCGCACAGCATGGTGACAAATACCACCAGATACCCCCGCAAGATTCCGACCACAAGCCACTATTGCTTGATCCTGCAATTCGTGCAAGGCTTGAAGCCGGTGCTTGGTTTCACATTGTCTGCCTACCTCAGGTCCGAGAACAGAGCATCACTGTCCGATTTACCACAAATATGTGCTGACGTTAAGGGCCATATTCGCAGCAAGCATCCACATGCTGCTGCTCTCCTCAGCCGTTGTGAGACGAAGGTCCAAGCCTTGCCCACCTCCCGACCGTATGTCTGGTGTGGAAAAGACTTCAAGAGGCGGGATGCACACCTTCGTCACTGCCTGGTTCCTTGTGTGTGCATGCTACTCGAGCACCTTCTGCATCCGACCAGACCTGATGCTGGTGGACCGTCCCTTCATGACGTTCGCCTCGCCTCCCTGAGCCTCGAGACCAGATGAAGATGTACTCGGGGCTGGCAAGGGGAAAGGGGCTCCCAAAGGACGCTCTCATCCCAAGCGCACCGATCAGTCGCTCAGCCGACCAGCAATCAGGAGCTGCAGATGCTGCGGCAAATCATTGCGGCACTGTGCAAGCTCTGTCTTCGACGGACGCTCTGAACCTTCATTCCCTCGACACTCGCCTCATTCTCTTCTGCTCCAACCACGCCCAGGGAATTCCCACGCAGCTATGGAGGGTGGCGAAGCAGCGGAAGACTCACAAGGAGGCCGGCAAGGTGAACATGTCTTGAGAGTCACGATGGCCATGTATATCCTCGGTCAGATCAAGCAGCAGGCGGAAGCCCTGCACCTGCGAGCACTCTGGCTGACAAAGGAGAATGCATGGACCTACCTCACCTGGGATGCACAGAGCAAGCAACATGTTCGCAACGACGAGGCGACGCCACTGGCACACAGCACAATCCTGCAGAGGCTAGACCGCCTGCATTGTACTCCTTCCTCAGGACAACGTGCTTCATCGATTCCACTCGTTGCGACCTCTCACGGAGACCTCCGACACTCCGGTTATTGCGTTCATCATGGATATCGGCCTGAGAATGGAAGCAGCCCAGGAGGCCTACACCATTCTCCGTTCTCTCAGCCAGCTGTCGGTGACGCAGACCGTGTCTATGAACATGCGCCCGGACAAGCTCCAGAGATCCACCCTGGCCAATCACATCCAGCTTCAGATCGCCAAGCTGTCGGCCAGATGAGGCTTGAGAATCATTGCTATCTGAATGCTTTTCTTACAGCGTGGATGTGGGGCAGCCGGCCCTACAAGCATCCTGCCCTCCAGGTTCATGCGCAGGCCCGTCAGGGCGTTCAAGCCTTGCTCGAGGCCCGTCGTTCCCTTCATGTTCTGAGTCACCCCATCTGGTCACTTCTCTTCAGTGACTGGCAGGATCCTCACTCACAACATGATATTGCGGAGTTTGCCTCCTTTGCCGCCTCGGCCCTGTCCTTAGATTGCATGCGTATGATGTGGCAATCCCGTGTTGCCACTGACACAGGTGCTGAGGTTACTGAATCCGGCCATGCAGTCACTTTGGGCCTTGACCTCACATCTATGCAGTCTCCAGACCTACACATCCAGGGTCTTATCAATCATTGGTTCACTCAGGTCGTTACCTGCGCCTTTAGTGACCCGCCGTCGCTTGCAGTGACATGAAAATCACTATTGCTGCGAAGCCCACCTGCGCCGCAGGACGCTTCCAGGGAGCTGGAAAGTTCATGGGTCGCATTGACTGCCAACAGCGGATACTTCTGCCGCTCTATAGACCTGATCACACTGTTGAGGTGGATAGACACTGCAACTCCCTTCAAGCGGCCTGTATACACATGCGTGAGCAAGCCACGTCTGGGCACTATCGTGCCCCGTGCTTTGGGATTCAGACTGCCGTCGTTTCATGATCTCGGATGATGGTCGGAGCATGGATGTCCTGCAGTCCTCAGATGCTGATGCATTGTTATCCAACAGCTGCTATCTTTCTCTTTTATCTTCGCGATGAATGTCTCACCCGCAAAGTGGTTCGGTTAAATCCACGGCGCAGATGCCATCCTCTGGGGCCTCGGTCCAGGATTGGCTACTCTCTTGCGAGGGTGTTCAGAATGAACACGCATTGGCCGGGCGAGCTCTCTTCCGCCTGCCTCGCCATATTCGCTAGGCTTTGATTACTCAGGCAGCGTCTTCAAAGTCAAAAAGTATATGTATATTTTTGTTTATATGAATATGTAGATGTACATGTACATGTATGTCTACATGTATAGGTATAGGTACAGGTACATGTAAAAGGTTGAAATATAGGTGTAACTGTGTCTGTAATGCTAGGACCCTTGCGCAGCATGATCAAATTGAGTTGCTCCAGGCCTTGGCAGGCCTCATCTGCATCGCCTTAGAGCGGCGACCCTTTCTGATCCCTCGGGTGCGCCGCTCTTGAAGCCGGTTTGGGTTTAGGGTCTGGGGGTTTGGGGGTTCAGGGGTTTGGGGGGTTAGGGTTTAGGGGGGTTTTGGACTTAGGCTTTTGGGATTCGGGCTTCTGGGATTGTCATTCAGGGTGGGCCCCTTCCTGCTCGGGAAAATTAGGCGCACAGGCACGCTTACTTCTGCCCTCGAAGGTACTCCCTGCAGATGGCCAGGACTGACCTGACAAAGCGCACTGTCTTTTGTCTTTACGCAGGGTTCTTATGTACCCGAGGGATCATTCGCAAGAGCGGGAGATGCTCATGCCTGGTTGAAGCGAGTGCGATTGGGCTCACATCCTGCTCAGCCGGAATTCCCAAGACTGTCATTCTTGCCGGCCTAATCCTGTGCTGAGCCTTCCAGGAGCCACCCGCTGAGAGATGAAAATCCCAGGTGTTTCGCATGCAGAGTCGCTTGGGCGAAAGCTCAGCGTTCGTGAAATGAGGATTGTCTGGCTGTTGAAAGGCGTCCGCAGGCCGAAAGAGGTCTTGTCTGAAGAGTTCTAGCATCAGTTCTGTGTTCCGTTATAGAATTGGCTGGAAGGTGGAACTTTTCCCTGCAATGAGCCTCCCAGTGCTTCACTTCCAAGTGAATGCCCGGCGAAAGTTGGGCAGCACGAAGCCACTCCCGAACCCGGATGCCAGCGCCACATTCCGAACACACACAGACTTGCTTCTGAATTACACTGTTACGACGGCTTCGCACTCGGTAACTCGTCAGCTTTGATGAGCCTGTAGGCGCAGTTTGTGTGCCTTCTGCGTTGGCTGGAGGCAGCCTAGGCGATCAGCTCAGCGGCAGGGGACAAGGCATTTTTCAACTTCTTCACTCAACCAGTGCCAATCGCTCATCCCATCCGCTGGACTGGCATAGCGCAAGCAGCTGTACAGCGGTACCGGAGATGTCTGGCAGTTCATACACCACTGCACCTGCTGTGTTTGCATAGAACCTCATTCTTGTGTTCTTCTCACAGACATCTCTTGCAAGTGTAAGGGATCTATCTCTTGGCAGTGGGCAGGCCACGTTTTGCGATTGTTCGGGGTCGGAGCAGCTCCTGCCCACGTTAGCGGCCTGCCAGCTAGTTCACCCATATAGGAGACACGAGGCTGGTACGTTCGTGACCTTCGACCCGCAGGGCCAGGGGCGAAAGTACTAAAAGGCATTGCTGGTGTCATTTGGTTTTTCTGTCAGCTCTCCAGGAGATGTGGTGCGCAAGAGCTCAAGAAATCTGCTTCTGCATGGCTCAAGAGACGGGGCTCCTCCCCGCATACCAAGCCGGCTGAGGCTACGAGGTCCGCAGCCTGCACTTTGGGAGAACTCTGAAGAAGGTTCTGACGCTTGTTCCTTCTCTTCCAGGAAGCAAGTGAATTCTTGGCCCGCCTGTCCAAGACTTGATTTCATGAAGCTCCTCCACCTCCGCCAGCTGCTACTGCTGCTGCTGCTGCTCCTGCTGCTGCTGCTGCTACTACTGCTACTACTTCTGCTACGACGACGACTACGATTACGACTACGGCTTCCGCTACCGCTACGACAGCGACTGCGACTACGACGACGACGACAGCAACACCTACTACGACTACTGTTGCTGCTACTACTGCCGCTGCCGCTGCCACTGCTACTCCTACTGCCACGGCTATTACTACTAATGAACATGAATCGCATGAAGGTTGACAGTAATGGCGGTAAAGGTGAGTATCATAATAATCAGCCACAAAACTTTTAATGGTTGCAGCAGAAGCAGATAATAAGCGAATGGTAACCAGATAGTCATACATGACGCTCGTAGTGGCAAAACTCGTGCATGTGGAGCGTCCCAGGCCGCGTCGGCGACCGGCGACGAGATGGCGCAACTTCGGCATGACAAGGGCTAGAGGGAGGCGGCGTAGAAGGAATTCGGTCTGCGCACTCTGATCTGAAGCCCTAATCCTAACTTCGTCTTCCTTTGTCGTGGTGGGCGTTGGTGGGCGCATCATGAGAGCCAAAGTCGACACACCCTGACACAGGAGCCGGCATGCACAGCACACCCACTGGAGCCTGAAGCCGTCAGGTAGAACGCCAAAACTTTTCGGCCCTCCAGCTCTTACCTCGGCCAGGTCGTCGGCAGTGGCGGACAGCTTCACCACAAGGGAGGATGCCAAAAAGCAGAAAGCCCTGCAGGAGGCACGGCTTTCCTCCAAAGTCCTACCTCCGAAACCTGGCGCTGGTCACCGTCGCTGATGATACTGGTGATGCGCGATCTCCGCACGAATGCAAGTGCCCATTGGGTGTTCAGGGTGGTCTAAGTGGAGCTGCAGTGGCAGTACGAACTTCAATAGAGGTGGCAGGGCCATCCTGTGAATTCACCAATTCATCGCAAGTATGTTCGTTGATGTCCGAGTTGTCAAGCCACGACGTGATTCTGACGAAGCTCCCAGACTTGAAATACAGAAGAAGGAAGACCAACGTGATCCCAATCCTCAGTGTCTTGATTGTCCGATCAGAGAACGAAGCACTTCGCCCCTGCCAGGCACGTGCTGCCGGCACTGCCGCCCCGGAGACCGATGAGTTCACGGGAAAGATGATCAACCCGCACAACCCGGAGTTCATCACAAAGGCCAGGCCTGTTGTTGACTCTTTCTGCTTCCAGGGCTGCGAAGCAGAGAGGAGCGCATGGCATGTCTGTGCAGGCACCCTGGTACCTGAACCAAGATCGGCCTTCGTTGAGACATCACCAAGCATGGAATACCAAGTCGATGGGCACGAAGGATTGGTACATTCGAGGTGTGGGGAGGGTGCAGGGTTCATGCAGCGCAATAGCTTTCAGCGCTGAGATAAGACTTCTCGTGCAGCAGTCTGCTGCCCAAACCTGAATCCTGTTTGCAGGGCTCCCTGGGAAGCTCTACTGCTGACTGTAACCAGGCACCAAAGGTGACGTCAAGACCAAGTTCATCAAGGGTGCCTGCGAAAACTGCGGCGCCACAACCCACACGAAGAAGGCTTCGCTTCTCTACTTACGTCTGTTTGCACGAGATATCACGAGATCCTTTTCAAAGATGACAGGATTGCGTGGAAAGACCCCGCGCGATCACCGCCAAGCAGAATGGCAAAAACCTCATGCCCGATGAGTACATCACGGAGACTTTCGAAGCTTTTGCAGTAGTGGAAGACCCAACTTTTGCCTCACCAGTTTCATTCGGGTGTTCAGCTTGTGCAACAGGAGTTAAACCTGGACTACGACGGCAAGCGCGACCGCTGGAACGGCTTCCAAGCAGACGACTACAAGCAAGTCATCGAGGAGAAGCTGTCGGGGGCGTGAACCGGCCGTTTCTGCTTTCTATCGCTCGTCGCAAAGGTTGTGCTTGGCTTCCCTTTCGTAGAGGGCCCTGCCTTGGAGGAGTGGGAGCGGGTCGAAGCTGAGCGAAGGCGCGTGAAAGCCGCGGAGATGGAAGAGCGCGCGAAGCTGAAAGAGCACCGCGGCTGCCCTTGTTCAAGGGGCTCATGAGAGACAAAGGCAAGAACAAGAACGCAGCTTGAAGCCTTTCGAGTTATGGCCTTTAGGGCATCGCCTGAAGCCCTTGTGCCCTAAACTGTGCCCTCGGGCCTTGGAGTTGATTGGAGTTGTTCTAAATGGTAGCAAGAAAGCTTGAAGCATCTAGGCTGTAGGGTACGGGCTCTGCGGTGTAGACCAGTGCTGGCAGTTCACATTGTTATCGGTTATGGGGGCAAGATAAGGGATCCTGAAACTCAAGGAAACGTTCCCAGGCCCATGAAAGGTGTCAATGATGAAACGTGCTCGTATGCTTGAAGCTTGTTGGCAGTATTTGCCTGAAGCCGAATTCAAGGCGCCTGAAAGCTCAAAAGAAGTTGCTGAAGAAGAAGCGCAAACAGCGACGGCGACAGCTGCGTCGACAGGCTGCTTATACCACTGTCGTGAGACTGTGCGCAGCCTGGGGTCGAGACCGCTCTGACTACTGTAGCATGAAAGGCAGGCTCCTCGTCTTGGAGATTGATATGTTGAGCATGTGCGCCTTATGTCTCAGGGCTGATGGGCTTCAGACTGAGCGGAGGAGTTTGGCCGAGAGTACATCATGTTTGGGGGGTCAGCTTTGTTCCAGCTTTAGGAACTTTAGGCTTCGGTTGGAGGAGGTGTGGTCCAGGCGAGAACTTGCCAGGCAGAAGGAAGAGACGACGATGACACAGACACCGGAGACTCTGCCGGGACCTTACGTACCTTGGAGCTTTGTAGACGCTTTCGTTCCGTGGCTGTGCTGAGGACACCGGAGATTCGGACACAGACACCGATACCGACAGCGACAGCGAGGCTTCCGACGACGAGGCCGGAGTGCTCTAGCTGTGAGCGAGCTTTGTGCGATGCCACTGTTTGGGACAACGTCAGTAGGGCCCAAAACCACAGGGGGAAGCTGTGCTTCATTGAGATAATACTCAGAGGGCTCAACACTGTTCATCAGTCAGACCATACTAGCCGCAGTGACTCCTGCACTCTGCACATCTCTGCGTTATGGCAGGACCTGGGCGAGAAGCTCAAGGACTTCGACAAATCGACCTCGACCGTTGCAGCAAAGGACGACAAGCTGCGGACCACGACCAGGACTGAGCTGAGAGGCTTTGGGAGCTCTGCTGTAGGGAGGGCTCTACGACCTCTGCAGAGCAAGACAGGCAGACAGGAAGTGCATCTTTAGTTGGTGGTGAGGCGCAAAGGAACCATGAGTGATCAGGCGCTCAACGGAGGCTCATGAGATCTTCCAATCTTCTCTTGCAAACAGCAGGTTGAAGTCCACAAGCATTGGATAAATGCTAGTCTTGCAGTAAGCGCGAGCTGCTTCTGGAAAGTCTCCGGCTTTGTCCGGTTCGAAGATTCCGGAACGGGTGTGAGATAGAATAAATTCTTGGAGCATCCGGTTCTCGGACGGTGCCAAATGATCCATTAGGCCATGAACTCGAAGCAGGAATCTGCGAATCCGGGAAGACACTGCCAAGTACCTTTTGAACTTGGACGTGAACTCCGCCTACTACGATCCGAAGTCCAGGCCAGGCCCAGTGTCTCAGAGCCTTCAGAGACTCGGCGAGTCGCCGTATCCGTGCACGTCAGGTCCATGCGACAGGATCCTCTCGCTCACCTCAAGGAGACGGTTTCAAGAGTTGAGGGCTCCGAGATTCGGATTTTCCGGGTCTCCAAAGGCCTCTCTCCTTTTCCTGCGTTCCAAAGGACGAGGAGAAGGGGACTGCTTTCCGCGGAGATAACTTCCTGAGGCACCGGGCAGGGTCGATTGGTTCTGGGTTCAATGGGTCATGATCCGTCACTTTTTGGAGATGCCCTGGGGTATCCTGGGCGGAGTCTTCCAAGGGTCTCTAGGCCTTTTGTGGCCCTTCGTCACGTGGGGCCTAGTCTAGTGTTTAGGAGGAGGTTGGTCTTCAGTCTTCAGGCTGGCGAGTTCACTGACCAAGCTTGCCTGTTTGCTTCAAACCGAAATCGATCCATCCACGCGCGTGCAGGCAACTCGAAACCCTTCAACGCGCTGCCATTGATTTGAAGATCACCGAACATGGCACAGACTCCCTGGTTCAGGCAGTCCGGCGATTCCAAACAACTCACGGAGCTCATGTGCTTTGCGTGGGACTCCTACAAGCATGGTCGTCCCGCCTGGCTTCGATGTGGGTGCAGGGCCAAGGGCGTGCAGGTTGCCACATCCCAAGGCATTCGACTTGTATGGCAGGTGAGAAGATCCATGATACAGCGCAGCCGACTCAAGCATTGAAGATGTTTGAGGCTGGCCGACGCAGCGACTTGCACTTGATACATGTGCATGTTGCAAGTTCGCGTCATAAGTGCATCTAGCCACGTTTGCCCAACTCGAAAACGCATGGCCCAGCGCCTGCGGATATCTGCAGGTGTACAAAAACCGGGCCACGAACTTGAAAGAGCAGCAGCAGAAAGAGCTCATGGACAAGTGCCCGGTGGTTTCTGCAGGAGTCAGGTGTTGTCCGAAGAAGCCCGTGGTTGAATCCAAGCTCTGCAACGTTCCGAGTGTTTCAGCTGTGCTGAAATGCCAGGTACGGCGGCCAGGAACACATGGAAGCACCAAGGGAGCTGATCTTCTCCCAGAACGAGAACTATGTCGAGTGCGCATGGCATGAGTTAACACCAAGCTGCCATATCCTGCGCAGCTTTGAGTCGGGATCTGCACTTTACGGTGTGGCGTCACTTCGGCCTGAGTTCGCACTTTTTCACGGAGATCCTTCCAAGCAGCAGTGGCCGTGTGTCGGCATTAACATTGTTGCTGTTTCACGAAAGCGATAGGGTGGAATGTGCCGCGTGATTCTGGGCTGCACCCTCTCAACTGATGCCAGGTACGCCCGTGATGGGCGTGTGCTCAAGGGCCAGGAACGGGCCTTGACCAAGTCCAAGTACGAAGAGGACGTCCTCGTAGGCTTGGACCGTGGAAAGACATGACTTTCACATTGTGAAAAGAAGCACCGTCGTTGCCACCACAACCCGCCCAAGTTCCATAACACTGACAGTAACCCTCGCAAAGTCTTTTAAAGAACCCTATTGACACCTCATCCCTCGAGCGCTGCGAAGGCAACCACTCGTCAGTTTGGGGCTCCTGGTTCTGTACAGTCACCGGAAGGCTGGAAGGGAGCTGGGTTTTAAGGTTCGGGGGGCTACTGAAGAGCAGCCGGTGAAGAGCAGGCTTCTTCCAGGTAAAGTGCCGAGCCAGTTGGTGGTTTGAACTTATTGGAGCCCTGCTGACCAACATACTGGAGGCCGACGCCTTCTTGTGTCATCGAGATTTTCACTCCAGGACTTCAAACGCTTTAAATCCAGAATCCCAAACTCAAGCCCTTTACATCCTGACTCCTGAGCCCGGATCCTTGTACCACCCTGGCTCGCTCCCGTCAGATTTGGCTTCGCCTGCTGCCATCAGACAATGAAGAACTCCTACTGCGTGCCCATCAAGAAGGGTGATGCCCAGGTGTCCGCCCAAGCAGATGTAGCCGATAGCGGGGTGGGGGGGGGTTGTTGTTCTCGGGTGGGGGTGTTGTTGAGTATGTGCATGACCATCCATGTCGCTGCTTTCGATGTTCGTGCCAAGACTTCTGCCCTTTGCTACTACCGGCAATCACACCAAGACGATGATTGCAGCTACTTCTTTGGAGGGATAGTAGGATCATTGGCAGACATTAGTACGGCATATTCAAGCATTTTCAAGTACATTATAGTATAATTATAGTAGTTCCTAGCTCTTTGTAGTAAACCTTATAGTAGTAATCTTTCTGCTTCCTTCATTCTCTCAGGCCATCGAGGCTGGGGAGGAGGAGGAAGCGGAACGCCCCGAGGAGGCCGTGCCCGCCCTGGATGATGGAGGCCGGGTCTTGGGTAGAAGAGCCTTAAACCCTAAACCCTAAACCCCTGAATCCAAAGACCGGCAGCCCAAGAAGGCCAAGCTGAGGTTTCAGAAGGCATTTCTCGGACCTATGGGCTGGGGAGAGGACGCAGCTCGTGTTCCTGCCAAGTGATGAGCCCAAAAACTCTCTTCTTCGTCCCTGTCCAGCTGGCGTGGGGGACTTGGACCTCACCGGGGACTCCCCGGCTACAGGCAGCAGGGAAGCCTCCAAGCTCAGCGAGAAGAGGCTCGCCGGCTCTGTTGGACATTGTATACTGTGTGTATCGCATTTTGTATACTGTATATCATACATGATACGGTAGATCATATAGTATATATGTATAAGTATGTATTATGCGTATATATACATATGTATATTTATGTACACATGTATCAAAACAGATTCTAGATCCATCTTCTCGCAGCTTTCACTGTAGTTTCTGCTTTCGCGTCTCACGCAGGAGCTCCGCTTTCGGCCATGTCTTGGAGGCGGGTCAGCGAAGCCCCGAGGCCTTAAAGAGGCCCTAAAAGGGGCCCCGGTTTAGGGTTTTCTGAAATTGTTACGGGTTTGGGTGCCAATAAGTTTGGTGCGAAACGTTTTGACCGAAAGTTTTGAGCAGATTTTCTTTCTAAACTTGATTTCGAAGTTGATCGGCCGGGGGCTGGGACTGAGCTGGGGCTGGTGGGCCGAGGCTGGGCTGGGGCTGGGGCCCTGGCGGGCTGGGCTGGGACAGTTGTGGGTGTTGACGGTTTAAGGGGTTCAACTATTTCTTTCTTTCTTGAAGGTTTGGGGTTTGAGGTTTAGGGTTTAGCTCCAAGGACCTCAAACACTGAATAACCCTGGCCCTAGCCCCGCCGTCCCGAACCCGTTTGAAGACCCGCCCGTCCCGAAGTTGTAGAATCCATTAAACCACAACCCACAATCCACAACCCACAACCCTCAACCCGCAACCAAGAATGAACGCCCGGACACGTGCAGGAAGTGGAGGAGTTGGACGCTTCCCGGCTTGCTTCCGCTGTGGAATCTGCCAAGAAGAAACAGTACCTCGCTGGATTTTGCGGTGTAGGGTGGGGGTTTGGGATTTTCGGGATTTAGGGCTTAGGGTTTGGGATTTTGGGTTGACCATTTGAGGTTTAAGGTTCTGATTTGAGGTGATGTTTCGGACTTGGGATTTCGGCTTTGGCGACAGGGTCACAGAGCGAGGACTGAGACCCCAAAGACTCAAACACTGTTGCACAGGCTTCTTGAGGGGACGGTTCGCCGTGAAGACGCGTAAAATGTCCCGGGTTAAGAGAAGGTTCCAGGCTTTATGCCTCGTTTCCAGCAACCAGACCTTCAGCAAGTAAACATTCACAGGACAGCTGTGCAAGCAACGCTTTGACTGGCAATGAGTCGTCCTCGCCCAATGGTTGCGGTATCAGACACATATTCAACGCAGGGTCGGCTGGCCTGCTCCCTGATGCCCCAAAGCAACACCCCGGGACCTCATCGCCTGAGAAGTGGTGACGAAATGCCGAGGAAGTTGGAAAGGAAGGAAGCGCGTGATGCCAGAGCCTCACTGGTCAGGGCTTGTGCCTTGATTGACGCCTCGTTGCCAGAAGACGTCTGGAGACAACGCAACATGCCCCGGACTCTTGAGCCATCAAGCGTTGATACTTTCCGAGTCTGGTATGTGCGACACGACTGCAGTGATGACAGCTGCAATCATCATCAGCCGGACTTGTAGAGTCTTTTCAGCACGGGCGCGGAATGTAGTACAATATGGTATTTTCCCAGACAGCCGCACTTTGCGTGCGGCCGGTGTAGAGTCGTTGTAGAGCACACAGTGTAGTAGACAGGTGATGCGTCGTAAGCTCGAATGCCGATGTTGCAGCCAATGCGGTGCATCACAAGACTACGCCAGAAAGCACAGATATGCAAGTATACAGACGTAGACGTCTGTAGCATCTCACCGATGCTTGTATGCTCATGTGCATGCTTACGTAGATGCACACATAGAGTAGAACGCACGTGTCCATTCCTGGCAATCTTCTGTCAGGGCAAGAGGGGACTCACCTTGGATGACGTTCCGCCCTCAGAGTCGGAGCTTCGGGGATCAGAGGCCCCAGAGGCCCCAAAGCAGAGGCCCCAAAGGCTCAGAAGTTCGGCTTTAAGGAGCGAAATCGCGGCTACAACGCAGTCACCGGCGAGGGCCTGAACGACGAGATCAGCCCGGAGGAGTACGAGGAGCCTTCTGAAGTTCTAAAGCTTCGCAGGGCATTTATATAGGGGTCTTCGAGCCTGGGCCCTAGGGCCTAGAGGGCTGCATTGATGCGTGGTGGGCCAGGCCTACCGCCTGACGCGACAGCGGGCCGACGATCCCATGGCGCAGTTCATGTGAGAGCTCGCGCCGCCTGCGCTCATGGGCCCACGGCCCGTCCTTCTTAGAGAACCCTTGAAGCACCCGAGCGTTCGCGAAGCGTGGGCCTGTTAATGAGACTCTGACCCGTGGGCTGCCCCAAAGGCGGCCAGCACAGTTCACCGCTGACATGTGGAGTACCGGTCTCTCGGGCAAAGTGCAAAGCCTGCATCACTACTTCGCTCGCTGATGCACCGATCTTTTTTTTCAAGGGGACAGACACAAAAAAGGTGATCAGATCCTTCCGGAACTCTGGCTCAAGGGCTCCTGCCCTGCAAAGCAGGCCTTCCGTATGTCGCAGCCCGGTCATGACTCCAGCCGTCTTTTTCCTGTGCATTGGCTTCGTGGCAGCCCTGCATAATCACAGTGAGAGGATCAGCATCGCCTTGAGCCACGATGCTACTTTCAGCCAGACGGGAGGTTCAGCACAGGTTGCAGCGAGCAACGCTTCCAGCCGACTCTTTCGAATTCCGGATCCAGGTGTGAACGTCACGACTGCGGCTTTGGGCAAGAGTACCGCTACAGGTACTTTCCAAGAGAAGCCCAGAGTCCCCTTGAGAAAGCTGGGCTTAATGTCCATTGCAGGGCTCGTTGCTGGCTACTGGATGACGGTGGTTGCCAGGGAGGGATCCTCGCCTTCCAAGGATGCTCCGAATAAGATGGGGGAAGACAGGAGCCTTTGGTCTGCCACGCCAGAAGCTCTGCCGTGGATGGTGCTGTCGATGATCCTCTCCATCTTCAACAAATGGATTTTTATCCCGCATCCTGGCTCAATCACTGCAAGCTCATCGCAGGAGGGAGGGAGGGAGGGAGGCCTGCGAAGCTGCTCAAGTTTGGTGAATTCAAGGTGGGATTTACCAGATATATAGGAGGACTTTGCTTCGCTCGCTTAGGTCGGGAGCCGACTTTCCTTATCCTCTCACGCTCTCCTGCTGCTGGTCAGAAGTTCATGGGGCCAGGGCTGGGGGGTGGGGGCACAGCCGCAGGCTGCTTGAGGTGTGTTGTCGGATTTCTTGAGAAGAGTGGCCTCTGCCAGGCTGCCACATGTTCACGACGAGCCTGGTACTCCACAGCCTACGCCTCTTCAAGCCGAGCCTTTTCCCTGGCATGGCTGAAGGCCCGAAGGTTTTGCATCGCAGCCTCCGTGGCGCCGTGGCTCCGGCTTCGTGCCGAGTCCCGTGGTTCTGCTTTCGGTCGCGACGGGGACCAGAGGTTTGCGATTGATTCTTCATGCCTCGCGCCCACCCATGACGAGATAGATATGAGTGTCCCGGATGAATGCGAGCTGCGATAGAGAAGACCAAGAGTGTCGAAGTCCCCTTGGACAGGATTGCAAAGCGACTGGGAGACATTTCGCGCTGTGGGTCTGGTAGGCCTGATGGATGGAAGATGAACTGACAAATAATTAGTATAGGGTTTTAGGGGTTCCTTACTATAATTATAGTATCACATACCCCCAAACTCTACAAGGTTGCGTAAAGACTGCGACCTGGTCCCATGCAGACAGGTGGCCTGCTGGCTGTGTCGGTGGTTCTGTCCAACTCCGCTGCCATGCTGTTGTCCGTGGCCTTCATTAACATGCTCAAGGGCTTCTTGCCGGCAGTTTCGTGATGCTATGGTTTCAGAATGGATGGATTCGACGCGGCTGAGGTGGAAACTCGGTTTTCGCATTGGCCCTGGGACTTGTCATTGGCACGCTCCTTGCCTAAAAACGCAGCTTCGAAGGATGTCCTTCAGTCTGCCTCGCTTTAGTCACTAGTGGTATCTTGCTTGTTTTCCCAACAAGCCTGCTGTCGGCATGACAAAGAACTGAGAAACTTTTTCTTCGAAATCAATCCCTGCAATGAACGGCAGTAAGCTCGAGTCTGCTAGCCTGTGAAAGCGTAAGTAAACGAGTGCTTGCTGCCCTTTGTTTGGCAGAAGCCATCAGTGAACAGTTCAGCGGTCCAACCAACATTTCGCTCCCTACGGTTCGCGCGTCCGAAATGACCTGTCGGCGACACAGAGAAGTCCATCTGAGTGGCCCGAGTTATAAGGCTCAAGTCTCCAACTCAACAATAATGAAGACAGGACCCGAATAGCCTAAACCTACCTTTGGTTAGTAGGGAATGGAAGAATGGTAGTAATAGCAGTTATAATTGTACCCCATTCCTCCATTCCCTACTAACCAAAGGTAAGTAAACCCCTAAACCCCGAAACCTCGGAGCAAGGACCAGCTGGTCCACGGCTCTCCAGCTCGTGTGGCCCGTGCTGATCATCTCCATCGGGGCCCGGGGCCCTGATCCTTTCGGCGTTGTTGTCCGTCGGCCGGGGGATCAGCACCGGATCATGGGATGTTGCAAGATTTGTGTGTACGTATATGTTTATATGCGCAGGTACTCATAGTAGACACACATGTGTAGAGTACTGAGTACTGTACTGTGTTGTATTCTATTCTATTTCTACTTCTGTTCTATTCTGTTCTATTCTATTACATTAGAGCATGTTGTATGCTGTTTCTTTGAGCTTCAACGTCTTGAACCGTAAGACAACGCCAGAAAGGCCAATGCCCACGCAAAGCAGGTGTCGTGTCGATAAGACGCTCAGGAACTGAGCCGACACGCATCCCCGTTTCAAGTGAAACTGGCATTCTTGTCGGTTCAGTTCCCGAGCAGGCCATGCCACGCTTGAACAACAGTTTCAACAAAGCCGCCTTCACCGCCGCGCCTTCAGAAGAAGCATTCAACACCAGCCTGCAGACACACAACACAACACATGCAAACAAATCACGGCGATTTAAAGGCAAAAACGCAAAATCCACCGTCTCAAAGCTTTCAGAAGAACCCAGCTGAGCCTTTGATGTCCTAGGGCCTAGGGCTCCACGGGGCCTCGCCCTGGCCCTGGCCCTGGCCTTCAGGGCCCTCGGAGCAGGGAGTCCGAGTCTAAGAGTCCGAGCGTCCGAGGCGGGAGCCACCATCCACGGGGAGCTCTCCTTGAGCCACCTGGGCTCCGACCTCAGCGAAGGGGGGGGGGGGGGGGGNGGGGGGGAGGGCAAGCGAAGCGGCTGAAGCGGAGCGCAGAGACTGCGGAGCTTTGGTGGGGATGGAAAGTCTCTGAGGCCTGGGGCTCTTGGTGGTGGCCATTCTGGTGGAACAGCCGCTCGTCTTCGTATCTGTCTCTGAGGGTCTCTGTCATTTTGATCGCCTCTGAGGTTCCGACTGGTCCTCTTCAAGTCGATGATGTCTGAAAGCGGCCTGAAGCTGGATCCTCTCTCAGCGCCGCAGTTGCCATTGTGACCATGAGGGCTGTTCCAGGTTATGGTCGCTTGAAAAGACAGTACCGACATCACAGCGTGTTTAGAGTAGGAATGTTGTGGCTTTCAACGGGTGAAATGTCTGAGCTAGCCGCCTTTTGAGCCTCTTTCTTTCGGATGGGGTTCATTCTTGCCCCCTTGCTCGGTCCTGGCGCCTGTTAGGGATTGCCGGTTTCGGCTCTGCTATCAAGCTTCAGGCTCTGTCTCTCTTCTCGCCGGTGGCCTTCCTGATCACTGCGCCCTTTGCACTGTCAGAGCTGCGTGCTGCCCTGCACGTTCTCGACGCCCTGCGAGGCCAAGCCAGTCAGCCGACAATAAGGGCTAAAAGCAAGAACAGTAGGGACTAGCAAGCACGATTCTCCTTCTACCGTCAATCTCCGCGTGCAGCTGAGACCTTCAGCTGTGCACGGATTTTCTGGGTTGCCTTGGCCAGGGAGTGCATTGATCCTGAATGCGCTCACGGCAGTGGCTTGATCGCAACGAGATTCGAGCCACGAGCAGGAACACGACGCCCCGAGTTCACGATAATCATCATGAGTACTTTGGTTGTTGCTTGTTCCTCAGTTTTGAATTGGAATTGTCTTCTTGCTTTTCTTTGTCTTGTTCTTCTTCTCAACAGCCACACATATGTATACACGCGTATATATATATATTTGATAAAATACAATGTTATATATATATAGATATAGAGGTATAATATGTATGTAGAGGCATATTGCTTAATAGTAGCTTTCGCGGTTTTCCCCTGAGTACCCTTGTATGAATCGCTTCCCCGTCCTGTATCCACAAGTGGACATCATACCGAGCTTGCCTTTGGTATGCACACCTGTTCAATGTAAGGCTAGTTAGGCTAGTTCAAAGCTTCAGAAGTTTTGACAAGTTCTTTGGGATGTTAATGTTTATGACTTACGAAATGTCACATTTTAATAGTTGCTGTGCCGTTCCACTCAGTAAAACGAGGTGACCCTCAACGTGGCCTACTCCAGATTGCTGAAGGTGGCGAGCCCTGTCACCTTCACGGTCTTTGGCACTGCCAAGGCCTGCAGCATGCATAAACGCTTTAGGATACTTACTACAGTATATTTAATGGCTGCCGCCAATGCCGCCGACCCCAAAACCGAAAGGAAGACGGAGGCAGAGAGACCCGCAGTGTCGCTCGGCCGAGTGGGGCCGAGTAGGGCCGAGTGGGGCCGGTTAGGGCTGAGTGGGGTTGGGGAGGGGTTGGGCATGCATTGGGATTCAATTAAATTACTCTAAGACTAGGCCGTGGCTACAAGGATAGGCCAACTAGGGCCGCGTGGGGCCGGTTCGGGCCGAGTGGGGCCGAGTAGGGCCGAGTGGGGCCGAGTAGGGCCGGTTAGGGCTGAGTGGGGTTGGGTTGGGGTTGGGCATGCATTGGGATTCAATTCAATTACTCTAAGACTAGTGGGGCCGCATGGGGCCGTTCGGGCCGAGTGGAGTAGGGCCGAGTAACGGGCCCTGAGTGGGGTTGGGGAGGGGTTGGGCATGGTTTGGGAAATTACTCTGAGACTAGGCCCTGGCTACAGGGATAGGCCAAGTGCGGGGCCGAGCAGGGCCGAGTAGGGCCGGTTAGGGCTGAGTGGGATTGGGGAGGGGTTGGGCATGCCTTGAAAAATTCAATAGATCAGGCCCTGGCTACAAGGATAGGCCAAGTCGGGCCGCGTGGGGGCCGGTTCGGGCCGAGCGGGGCCGAGGGCCAACTAACGGTTAGGGCTGAGTGGGGTTGGGGAGGGGTTGGGCATGCAGTGGGATTCAATTAAATTACTCTAAGACTAGGTTCTGGCTACAAGGATAGGCCAAGTGGGGCCGCGTGGGGCCGGTTCGGGCCGGTTCGGGCTGAGTGGGGCCGAGTGGGGCCGAGTAGGGCCGAGTAGGGCCGAGTAGGGCCGGTTAGGGCTGAGTGGGGTTGGGGAGGGGTTGGGCATGCATTGGGATTCAATTAAATTACTCTGAGACTAGGCCCTGGCTACAAGGATAGGCCCGCGCGGGGCCGGTTCGGGCCGAGTGGGGCCGAGTATTAGGGCCGAGTAGGGCTNAGTGGGGCCGAGTAGGGCCGAGTAGGGCGGGTTAGGGCTGAGTGGGGTTGGGGAGGGGTTGGGCATGCATTGGGATTCAATTAAATTACTCTGAGACTAGGCCCTGGCTACAAGGATAGGCCAGCGCGGGGCCGGTTCGGGCCGAGTGGGGCCGAGTATTAGGGCCGAGTAGGGCTGGTTAGGGCTGAGTGGGGTTGGGCATGCATGGGGATTCAATTCAATTACTCTAAGACTAGGCCCTGGCTACAAGGATAGGCCAAGTGGGGCCGCGTGTGGGGCCGAGTGGGGCCGAGTTCAATTAAATTACTCCAAGACTAGGCCTTAGGGCTGAGTGGGGTTGGGGAGGGGTTGGGCATGCATTGGGATTAAGACTAGGCCCTGGCTACAAGGATAGGCCAAGTGGGCCGAGTAGGGCCGAGTAGGGCCGAGTGGGGCCGGTTAGGGCTGAGTGGGGTTGGGGAGGGGTTGGGCATGCATTGGGATTCAATTAAATTACTCTATGACTAGGCCGGTTAGGGTTGAGTGGGGCTGGGGAGGGGTTGGACATGCATTGGGATTCAATTTTCTTACTCTGAAACAACCGAGTAGGGCCGGTTAGGGCTGAGTGGGGCTGGGGAAGGGTTGGGCATGCATTGGGATTCAATAAAATTACTCTAAGACCACGAATTTCTACTAAAGCCTATGCAAATTAGTGTTACTAGACCTAGCGATAAGGATAGGCCGAGTGGGGCCGCGTGGGGCCGGTTAGGGCCGCGTGGGGCCGAGGGAAGGCGTGGGGCGGAGTGGGGTTGAGTNGCGTGGGGCCGAGGTAAGGTTGCGTGGGGCGGAGTGGGGTTGAGTAGGGTTGAGTATCATGGAACTGACGCCGAAGCTAGTCTAACTTCTGGGCGCCGCCCCAGCGGGGTCGGCGGATTCTGGTATGTTATAGTATATTATAGTATATGATATGATATGATAGTACATCCAGGCCTTACATGGTGTCGGAAGTAGGGTGTGGATTCATTACCTGAACACCCGATCTTATAGCACTGAACTCGAATCCCCATCGCCAGCGTAGTATCCTCAAACCAATAGGCCTGTGGACTGGCGATTGCTGAGGGCTTCAGAAGTTTCTGCAAGTTTGATGAAGCATGAGCAACTTTCAACAGATGTCAAGATATCATTGCATAGGAAGTGTTCGCGACGAGGATGTTACTACTGCCGCTCTCTCACTGTGCATCGTGGGGGGCATTGTCACTCCCCAGCAGCTTTGTGGCTACGCCGCTACGTTGTGACAGGGATGAACCAGTACCGCTTTGTTCACATCTATGTGAAGTGGCCCTTGCTCCTTGGCTTACCCTCTGTGTTCCCCTGTGTGAAGGTTCGGCATGCTCCAGTATGACCGCGCGAAGCGCCAGCTTGCCTAAGGACAGCGAGGATCAAAAGATTGAGGGCCGCCCACATCAGCAGATTTTGTTCTTGTGCGTCTAAGTGAAGTAGTTAGGACCAGTGGCCGGATTGCATCTCCTTCTCCGCTTCACCTTTGCATCAGCCGGTTTTCAGCACGAGACAGAGACAGAGAGAGAGAGAGAGAGAGCGAGAGAGAGCGCGAGAGAGAGAGCAAGAGTTTAGAGAGAAGGAGCAAGATCAAACATGCCCCCAGAATCCTCTTCTCGCCGTCCTCCGTCCTCCGACGTCCTTTCAAGCGTTGAACTCGAAGAAGTCATGCGATGTGGAGCCTGCAGTCGCCCTAAGTGGAAAGGAAAGCATGCAAGGGAGCACAGATGTGCTGTGCCTTTCGTAGCAGGGAATTTTGTGTTTGGGCACGTTTTGGTCATTTCGGGGTTTCGGGGTTTAATGTTTGGCACTGCTTAGGGCCGATTTTCCAACTGACTTGCAGCAGTCAGCAGTGGGCACCGCGATGCAGTCCCTGGATTTGTGCGATGAGGCTGGCGTGGGTGTTGCTGAGCCGAAGGCTTCACCGTTTTCACATGCCGTGGGCTCCAAATGCAACGAGACAGGTGGCTGTAAATTATGGGAAGGCGTCACGGGGCATTGATGGGCGGGACTGGTGTCCCAACAAGAGGACGGACATGGGATTCCGCCTGGTGCTCGTAGTCGAGTATCACCACGTCATGCATGTTGTTGAGAGGAAGCAAGTGTTCTTGTTCTCAGCGTCGCGACTAGCTGCCAGGATTGGCCATAGGCCTTGCCCATGCATTCTCCTGCTGGTCAGCCGCCAATGCTTGGGATCAGGTGCACATGTGCTATGCGCGAGATACGCCTGGAGCCCGGTGTCTCATTCCGGCTTCGGCAGCTTGACCAACACCGGCCGGCCCGACCCCCGATGCTCAGCACGGAGGTTGCTTCATCTGCGATCGCGTGCGGCTCCGTGTTGCCGGCATGTCGAGATTTTGCGCTCTGAAGGGGTTGAGGGATTGTTTGTGACCCGCCTTGTCACCTTCCTATCAGGGGATTATGTTTTCGAGCCAACACCGTGACGAGAAGAATTGCCCAAATCCCAACCCTATCCCTAAACCCTGAAGCTCAAAAAACCGTGACAGCTCTGTAGAAGCCCGAGCTCTGGACAAGCATCTTTGCAATCTGCCAGCTTTTGCAAGCACTTACCCCATGTGCTACACCCTAGGCCTTACTCCAACCCTAAACCCAAACTTCAGCCTCTTGCCAGCCTACCGGACATGGCGCCCCTGAAGATGCTGCACTGGGCGCCGGGGGGAGGGGGGTGGCGAGGATCTCGGGGCTGTTGGAATGGTGTTTTGGGTTTGCAGGGGTATTAGTTTGCTATATGTAACATGCGACTTTATTGCACCTCGCGGCCATTTTGGCTTAAGGTCTGTTTTTCTGTTGATCTGTTTCTGCTGTTCTGCCTGTTGGGTCTGTTGCTGGTCATGTCGGTGGATCCTCTTCGCACCTTGGTGCGACGGTTGCTTTCTGCGGGCACCTCTGAGGATGCGCTGCTGTCGGCAGCCTGGCTGCCATCCCCTCTGCGGAAGCTCTGCGTCTGTACTACTTCTGCAGAGACCATGTCCAGCAGGCCCACCTGCACTACGAGACTGAGGGCTCCAGCGAGTACGACCTGCCGCCTTGCCCGCCTGTTGGTGCTTCTCGTGCTGCGGCCCAGGCGAGCACTGTTGACCTGCTGGACCTTCAGCCGGACCTCCTGGATGTGCGGGGTGTTTCCGTGCCTGTGGTCTCTGCGGCCGGGTTGGGTTCCTCTGCTCAGCCTTTGGCGGCTGAGGTTGCTTCTGGCTGCTCTGATCCCGTGGCTGGGCGTGATCCTGTTGCTGCTGGCCCCGGATACCGAGGACGAGGTCAGTGAAGATGAGGACCTGCCACCTTGGGAGCGGGGCACGGAGATAGGTCTGAACTATTTGGACGACAACCCTGTCTTTGTGCCTCCGGTGGTTTCTGCTGACCAGGCTTCCTGCTGGCGGCACAGCTGATCCGCCAAAAGCTTCTGCCGTTCCCCCTGGCCAGCCTGAGGCTATGGCACCTACTGTGGCGCCGCCTCCGGCACTTGACGGTGGGCCTGCCCCTGGACGGCACCACGGGCGGCACGGTCCATGGAGGCACGGCTTCTTCTGAGCAACGGGCTGGCTATACCGGCTTACACCGCTGGTCCTTCCACCACCTTTGCTCGAGTTGCCCAGAGGCCAAAGGGTTGAAGTTGTTGGGGCGCTGTTTTTATTTGAAGAGTGCCTACAGGCAGCTTCCCATCCACCTGGATGATCTGCCTTTTGCAGCAGTCTCTGTCTGGTCAGCTGAGGACCAGTGTGCTAGAGTGTTGCAGATGTTTGCTCTGCCTTTTTGGGCAGGTGGCAGTGTCCCTGGTTTTGTCAGGGTTTCCCTTGGCCTCTGGCGTGTCCTGTGCCGCCTGGATTTGGTGCCGGCGGCCCTGTTTTTTGATGATTACACATGCATCGTTCTGGAGCCTGATGCTGCAAATGCCGAAGCCTCTGTGCATCTGCTTTTTCGCATCCTGGCTTTTGTGGGTGACAATGCTGCGTCCTTTGCAAGCACTTTTCAGTCGTTGGGTGTGCTTTTCTGTTTGCACCCCGGCGTTGATCGGCACCTGTCGGTCGCCAACACTGAGGTCAGAAAGTCTGAGGTAGCAGCCTGGTGTCTTGAAAAGCTAAGGTGTCTCGTTGCCACGCCAAAAGAGTGCGAGCCGTTCGCCAGCCGCATGCGCTGGCTTGCTGGTCAGGTTGTTTTTTGGCCGCACGTTTCTGCTGCGCCGCGCACTGCTTGCTGCAGGAAGGGCGTGCAAGCCTCACACTGCGCGGCCCATTTCTGCTGAACTGGCTTGGGCCATTTGCTGGACCCTTGATCATCCCGAAGGGAGATCCTCAGGTCTGGTCACTTCGCTGCAGGCCCAAGCTTCATGTCTTCACTGATGGAGCTTTTGAGGACGGCCTTGCCTCCATAGATGGTGGCCTCTGCAGTGCTTTGGCTGTCAGGTTCCTGCGGAGGTCACGGCTGGCTGGCTTGAAGCTGGCTGTGAGCATCCCATCGTTCAGGCAGAGCTTCTGGCGGCTGCTTGCGCAGCGAAATTGTGGTCTTCTGTACTGCGGGGCTCCAACTGTTGCCTCTGGGTTGACAATGAGGTGGTGCGATTTGGCACCATTAATGCCTTCATTCGCCGAAGGTCTGCCATGTGCATTTTGGAGCATTTTCTTCGCAACGAGGCTACTCAGGACATTGTGCTGTGTGGGTGTGTCTTTTGCCGTCCCGCAGCAACCCTGCTGATGGGCCCAGTCCAAAATACAGGAGCTGCCCAATAACCCCCAGGAACAAATGTATGCCTGCTCGGAATGTGGACAGTATTTTCCGAACAGCAAGACACGTCGTCAACACATGGCACGAAAGCATGGCATTAGAGTACAGCTCATCGAAAATTTCCAATTTCGAGCAGCCGAACACTCAGTTGGAGGTATGCCGGAATGTGTACATTGCGGCATCAAAGTCAGCTCAATGGGCGCACTGCGCGACCATATCATGCGGAACACTTGCAACTAGCATCCTGAAACCCAGATTAATGCACCAGCTCAGTCCTCGCAACAGGTCGAATTGCCTAAGTCCAAGCCGGAGCCTGACCGTACGGCCCAGTCTCTGGAGCCGATCCACTCACAACCCCCCGAACACAGCCACGCTCACGCATGCGACCCGACAACCAAGCCAACCTCGGAGGCTACCATTCATGCTATCCTACCGACTACCCTTCATGAATCGGATCCTCAAGTTATCAGAGCACAGGCCACCCAACACGCAGAGCACCTTCGACATCACTGCGCTATCTGCAATCACTGGATTGTGGATAAGAACACCGTCAAAACGCGCATACTTAGACAGCACACTCAAGCCTGGAACAGGTGCAACCCTACCATGGGAATTGCCCTAGAACCCTTTAGACAAATCATGGTGAGAGACTCCCCCTGCCCGCTTTGTCTGAAGCCGGTCTATGGGGTTTCGCGACATCTGCTGCAGTGTCCAGTTGCCATACAAATGGCGTTCGTGCTGAGGACACACGCCATGCAAGTTGATGTCTTCGCAACGCAGAAGCTGACAGTCAAGCTGAACCGATCACAGGCGCGGGAGCTCCTTCATGACCCTGCCAAGGCAGGAACCTCAGAACTCACCGCACCTCTGCAGCAGAGCTGTTATCTGTGCAATGAAGCCGTAGTGGACGTTCAATCATGGAAGAGACACATGCGCCAGCAACATGCCAAGATCTGGGCTCAGCAAGAGAAACAGGCAGTCGCAGAATTGGGAAGGATCGTCTTTGGCAGGCTATGCCCTTTCTGCAAAACTGAATTTCAGAAAACTCCAGCTGTGCACGCCAATAAATGCCTACCACCGCTGTTGCAACTGGTCAGCTGCAAATGCTCAGGTAAGCATGACGAACCCGCGGGAGCAGATCTCAGCGCTGTGGGGATCCACCTCTCCTCTGGCGCCCGTCAATCCCAAAAAGGAGAACACGGAGTCAGTGGGACGCAGAATGAGACGCAGACTGACGGCCAGCGGACCGGCCCGCGCCCAGCGGCAGCCGAAGCGAGAACTACCGAAGGAGGTAGAGGACGAGGACACAGACGAGGACGAGATGATTGCGGAGATGGCGGACAGACCACCAAAATCACTTCTGAAGAAGCTGGTGCAGCTCGTACTGAGGCACGAATTCTCAACTCAAATGCTGGAAGCGGATCGAAGCTTTTGCCTATACCTCACCACCGCCAGGAAGCAGGGTGGCTCACGGCGGAAAACACATGGAAGTTCCTGGCATGGAGCCGTCACACTCGGCTTTGATGGAGGCGGTCGAACAAATCATCGAGCTCACGACTCAGCCCGGCCTAGTGCACCGCTTTCATTCCCTCCGCCCGTTGAAGGAGACTTATCAGACGGACACGGTCATCACGCTGGTAACTCTGTCCATCAGACCCGAGGCAAACAAACTACATCTGCTCTTCAGCAAACTTCAAGACAGCGCGGCAACGCAGCTCATCGGATTAAGACTTCGGCAGGAAAGGGTCAAGCCCAGCCAGCTAGCGGAGGCCCTCAAAAAGGCCAGCAGCCGCTGATTTGATGGAATCATTCAGAAGAGGTTCTGCCATGCCGGGATGCCTCTCCTCGCCGAGTACGCACGCTCAGACATCGGACACAAAGGAGCCGCACACCGGCCCGTCGGTCAGCACAAGTCATGCCGAAGCTGGACTCATCAGTCGCTGACTCATCGGGGCAAGCGGGGAAAACCTGAAAACCTCTGCTAAGTCGCAGCAGGGTAAAAAGAAGCTCGATCAAACTCGCCATCAGGTTCGCGCAGCACACTATGCCCCTGACACTCCAGAATCGTCATACTACATAAACTCAGTCGCGCTACTGCTGCTTAAAGCTGCAGCCTGTGCCAGTAGCCCGCTGGGCAGCATACAGTCAGCCCTGGAAGAACTCGCCAGGTATGACAACATCGGCATCCTGCGGAATCCAACGTGGTCAAGACTGCTGCGTGGCTGGCGACACCCCGACAACAGCATGATGTGTCAGAATCAGAAGATCGATGTACATAGACATAGAAATATTGTCCTACCGATCTTCCAGTCTCACCGAGGACACCCGGCCCCCGCAGGGGAGCCGGAAGCCAGAGATGATTCGGCCCCTTGCAGGGTGCCGGGAAGTAACCGCCGACAATCATACACTACTCATGATGTTCCGTATCAACTTCTTGGAGGAATCATCCACATTGGAGATAGAGCCCACACAGGCCACTACCGCATGTTTGAGGTTCGAGACGTGCATCAGGACAGCGACCAACTTGTTGCCAGAGATCTCATCCTGCATGATGACAACACTCAGCCTGCTGCTGCCACAAGCGCGAATCTAACACAGATTCACCACAATGCCTACGTGCTACTTTTTGGGAAGATCTAGGTGTACAGACTGCACTCCGGTGCTCTTTACTTTACTCGTAGTGTGTGCCGAGCTTAGGCTCCACACACTGCTCCTGGCGATAGTTCCATAAGCGAACTCGCCCGCAAGACATGAGACTCTCACGCGGCGTCTGAATGAATGAAAATGATGGGCCCAGTCGGGGTGAGTCCCCTGCTTTTCTGGCGCAGGCCAAGGAGGTTAAAGTTGACGTGCGGATTTTAGCTGCCCTGACCAGCGCTGCATGAAATGTTCTGGGGCTGGTTGTGCATCGCTGGCATTCTGTGCATCGCCTGTCTGATGAAATCTGTGGCGGTGCATCTGCCGGCTCACTTCTGTGCAGTGCTGTTGCCGGCTGACTGCCGCTGTGGCATCTGTCGAGCCAGTGAGCGGCTTGAGCTTTCCCCACGTGCTGTTAAAAAGAGAGTGCGTGCACTCTGCTTGTGACATGTTCAGTAGAGTGAGCTGCAATAAGTTTGCTATGTGTAACATGCGACTTTATTGCAACTCGCGGCCATTTTGGCTTAAGGTTTGTTTTTCTGTTGCCCGCCCTCCCATCCCTATGAGACGTGATTCAGATCCGTTCTGGGATCTTGGCAACGGCTTTGGCCCTGTCCGACGCCAAGGGCACAAGCCTGCTCTGCCGTGGGAGTCTGGGACTTTTGGTTTTCTGGCTCCTGCAGCCTCCAGTCGGCTTTGGACGATGCTGATGCTGCCTGAGCCTGTACCAAGACCCGCTGCAAGCACTGCGTCTTCTGCTAGTACCTCTGGCTCAGCCTGTGTCACTCAGGGTCCTGGCTGCTTCAGGACTCCTGGTCGTGGCAAGGAGTTGGCTTGGAGCTCTCGTGAAGAGCGAAACAAGAGGGCGCAGGCTCTTTGCAGGTGGTCCAACTTGCTGCGTCTGGCGCCTAAGCTGTTCTGCTCTGAGACTGTTTCCAAGCTGCCTGATCAGGGTGGCCAGGCCCTGGTTGACCACTTGGACGTGCTCTTTAGCAAGAAGAGCACCAACACGCTGCTGTGTCGCGCTCAGCCTTTGACCAGGTTCGTGCTGTGGCACAACAAGACGAGTCCTGGTGAGCTTCTGTCTGAAGCCGTGCTGTGGCTGCATTGTCTCTGGCTGCAGAAGTGCGCTGCGGCCTCCAGCATCGACAGCCTGGTTTGCAGCCTGAACTTTGTGCACGGCACGCTGGGTCTGTGCTTTGAGGTGTCGGCCATTCTGTCACCTCGTGTTCGTGGGCTGGCCCAAGCGCACTTGCGGACTAAGGACGAGGTCGAACAAGCTCCTGCTCTTACTGTTGCCCAGCTAAGGTGGTTGGAGTACTTTGCAGTACGAGAGACTGGTGGCGAGCACTCTGTGCTTCATGGTCTACGCTCGAAGTGACCTGTCGGGTGCTACACACATTGCCTTTGACCTGACGCCTGATGGTCGGGATGGCTTTGTGGAGTGCAGGGTGAAGAACCCCAAGCAGTCGCGGGCTTGTAGCAGGCGCAACCTGTTCCTGCCGCTGACTGCTCTCTTTGTGGGCCTCGCCCTGGGGTGCCACCTTCCTGGCTGTTCGCCAGGCCAGTGGTTTGACTTGCTCTGGGGCCCTGGACCAGCCGCTGTTGCCTGGCTTGGCCGGCTTGGCGGCTTCTGGTTCCTGGTTGTTGGAGTGCCTGTGCAATGGACAGTTGACTTTGTGGCTGCGCAGCATCTGGCACGTGCTCCTGATGCTGACTATGCCGCTGTGGGCAAGCAGGAGCCACAGCTGCAAGGCCACTCTGATCAGCTGAGAATGTGGGCTACCGGCGTGACGCCCTGGCTGGCCCGCTGAGGGAGCTCAGCAGTGTGGTCGCGTCGGTGCGGTCCCAGAAGTTCTTCCCCGACGTCACGCGCAGTGGACGCTCTCTTCGGCTTCCCTTGTTGCCTCACCTCCAAGCAGTGCTGAGAAGCCGCGCGCTAGGGCGCCTGCGGGACGACACCAGCAGCTCCAGTGACTCCTCGGCGGTTTCTGCTGACAGTGACGACGCTGACGAGCAACTGGTGGCCTCTGCACCGCACTTCGTTGAGAACTTGCTGGTGGTTGGTGGCTTCGCCACAAACAGAAAGAGTGGCTTGCTGCACGTTGTTCGCCAGGCCGCTGGACGCTTTCTCTGCGGTCGTCTCCTGGGTCAAGGCTTTGAGGTTTCTGAGAGCTTGGACGCTGGTGCCAAAAAGTTCTGTCGTACCTGTAAGACCTGTGCTCTGGCTGCCGCCTGAATGCGGGGCTGGTTGTGCATCGCTGGCATTCTGTGCGTCGCCTGTCAGATGAAATCTGTGGCGGTGCATCTGCCGGCTCACTTCTGTGCACTGCTGTTGCCCGCTAACTGCCGCTGTGGCATCTGTCGGGCCTGTGAGCGGCTGGAGCTTTCCCCACGTGCTGTTAAAACGAGAGTGTGTGCACTCTGCTTGTGACATGTTCAGTAGAGCGAGCTGCAATAAGAGGTGTCTAGCGTTGCGGGGTATTCAGGAATTTCGGGGACATCTTGCTATCATAGTTGAGACGTTGATGAGACTGTCGTTCCTATCATTCCAGTCCTATTTAACGTCGTGATGTTGCTCTTCTAGTTAATTTTTGTGTGATGACTGGGAATCTTCATACCACTACTCGATCATGGCCTTAGTGGCTTCTGCCCTCAAGCCGCAATCACTCAGCCCTAAACCCCAAAGCAGCAACCTCACGTCCCAACCACTAGGCCCTAAACTCCTGAACCCTAAACCTCTGTACCCTGAAACCCCTGAGCGCCTGAGCACCTGAACCCTAGATCCTCCTGGGCAGGCGAGGGATGATCGGACTCGGCCTGAGCCTGCTGTTTCTGCACCATCTTTGGGTTCAGGGGCTGAGGATTTTAGGGCTTAAGGTTGAGGATTTTAGGGGCTAAGGTTGCAAGGGTTAGGACTTTAGAGGGAGTTCATCATGTAAGGGGCAAGAGCCCAAAGCGGTGAGGACCACAAACCAAAACCCGTCGTCGTACGGGTACCGGGTACACAGTATGCACCTAAGCCAGGGCTGACGATTACTACTGCAATCAAAGGGGGCCAAGGGTGCACAGTATGCCGCTTATGCTTCGCCTTGTTGTTTTGCAGCTGCTTCAGTTTCTATTTGTTGGATTGTTTTTTTTGTGTGTTTCGGTGTACTAACATTGAAGCAAGTAGTCTGATTGAAGCAAGTAGTCTGAGCCACCCGACCCTACATAGCTTCGAGCTCCGGGTTTCACTGAGGACAGCTCGTAAGAGCCGGCCCCCGAAGGGGAGCCAAGAGAATGCCAGGATCTCAGCTCCGCTAAGTATGCTGGTATTCTTGTAGATTGTAGCTATATTATAGCTATATTATGATGGCTAGATTATAGCTATTTTATTATAGCTTTATTATTGTATATTATAGCATGTTATATTGTTATGAATCTCTGTGCCTTCTCTCGCCTTCAGGGGTTTCAGGTTTTCTGGGGCCTCTAGGGTTTCTGAGTCAGAGCTTCATTGAAACCTCTACCAAGCGGGGCTTCTAACAGCTCTGCCCCAAGCACCCTTCTGAAAGGAGGCCGGGTCTGCGGCTTGCTGTGGCAGGATCGTAGTTTTCATTCAGCCGTCGAGGGGCAGTCTGGCCCAGCCTTTGGTCCTTTCAATGTTCAGGTTTGCTACTGTAGGGGCCTCAATAATCAGAATAGGGTTTGGGGCTTTTCATAGTATCATTATAATACGGAGCCCACAAAATAGTTTATGGGTTTAGGGTTTAAGCAGCGACAGTTGAGTGCAGTCTCTTGGAACTTGCCCCCCGCCCATGGCAAGCTTGTCGAAGACAGCCATACCGAGGGATACTTCCAGTCCTCTCGGCCGCCGGAGGTCCATTCATAGATGCTGTGATTCGTCTGATCCGATGGGACTCAGAATCAGTGCCTGCACGACTGTCTACCCTAAGCCCCCACGCTGAGAGCAGACTTCTCGAGAGGACGACACCTTCATGGCCGCGAATGGCGCCCCGCAAGCCGCACCCTGGCAAGGATACAGTTGAGATGCCTGAGGTTGCAACATCTTCGTTCCACGGCATCCGGTTCAGCTAAGGCCATGGAGATTCCAAATCCTGGCATTGAGCTCGGAAAGTGCCAACGTTTTGGGAGGATGGTGCCCGGTAGAGGGTTGTGCTGTTATTTTTTCTCCCCGAATCTCCGAAAAAGGCGAAGCCTTTGTCCGGCAGTTTACGAGGTGCCTTGCAACCACCGCGCAAGGAGTGGCCCAGGTGCGGAGAACGGAAACCTTGAAGACCCAAGCAGCTCCGGGGACAGAGAAGCTAAAACATTTCAACGTCTTAAACCATCATCAATGCATCAACCCTGCGCCCCAAACTCTAAATCCGAAAGCTAGGCAGCTGTCGTACTGATCATCGGCAGTCGTGATAATCATCAGCAATATGCATACTCCCAAATCTAACAACAGAAATTCGAATATAGCGATGAAACAAGTTCCAGTCTGAGCACCGGTAGCAACAAGAGCAATGGTGATGGTAATGGTCAGAGTTAGAGTTAGCAGTAGTAAGAGGAATAGTACTGGTAAGAGGACTTGTAACACTAGTAACAGTAGGTGGTATAAGGCTATTTTGAATAACCATATCCAGAGTCATTTTCATCGCCATAATCATAATCATCGAAATATGAAGGAGATTGCTCAAGGTCTCCAGCAGGATTTCACCCATGACGACTGGAGCGCCCCTCCGTCGCCTCCCCGGTTGTTCCGGTTGATGGGAAGAAGAAGGGAAAGCAGACGCCTCGGGATCTATGGGGTCTTGGGTTTTAGGGTTTAGGGTTTCAAGGATTCTGTCCGGAGCTTGAGCAATCTTCGGGTTGAGGGTTTTAGTAGGGATCAGGGCTTAGGGATTAGGATCTTGTTTCATGCGCTAGTGAGCAGACCGCTTCACCATGTCCTCAGATGTTTCGTTTCGGTGTTCCGCCACACGCACGACCCGGAAGACAAACCTGAAACTCCACACCTACACCCCTTAACTCCCTCAGAACCCGTGTTGTTTTCAAAAGCCACCTCAACTGACCTAAACCCTAAACTCCTCCCCCCCGTCCCCCCCCCTAACCCGCGTTTTTTTTCAACGCGCCCCCCACCGAACCCAACCCTCAACCCCCCCCCCCCCCCCCCCGGCTAAAGCAGAGGTGGGCCGCCTCGGCGATGATCCCTCAGCCGATGTACAAAGCGCCGCTTCCAGGCCTCAGCTCGCCGGGAACGTTTAAATATGGAGGGTTCGGGGTTTAGGGCGTTTAGTACGGTTTTATACGGTCCTCCAAAAGGAGGTTCTCTGAGGTTCAAGTGTGGCGGGTTCGAGGTTTCGGGTTTTGGGAGCCCTTTGGCTGGTGTTACTGTTCATAATTTTAATGCTATGCCGAAACACCAGGCAAAGGGTGGGGGGCAGGGGGGGGGAAGGGTGGAAGAGTAGGCAAAATGAACGGGGGCCGGGCGGGGCGGTGGGAAATGAGCGCAAAAAGCGGGTGGGTCGAAACTTTCGGGTGTGCAGCGAGGAGGATTAGGTGGAGGGTATCTGAGCTAACCCCGAAGACGCCTGGGCCTGTGGCCTGGCGGATATGTAGGAGCTGTTGGGGTGCTTGTCAGCACCATTGACTACCTGGCTGCTGTAGTGAGAACGATCCCGATAAGACTATCATCAATTTGATTGCCACGGTCATGCGACATAGAGTTGCAATAGCCCGAAATCCTAAACCTTAAACCCTAAACCCCAAATGACATAAGTTGTGTTCTGAGCCCTTGGCCAGGCTTTGCTTCCGACGCTGGACTGGCAAGGCGTGAGGGAAGGGGAGGTTCGCAGGAGAGCAAAGGCCTTCGAAGCTGCTGGAGGCCTTTTGGTTATGAAGAATGGGACGCCTGGAGACCGCCGCGGCTTGAGTGGTGTCCTCGGAGCTGCGAGTGCTAGGAGCAGGGGAGCAGTTGCCCGGGCACAGCGGTGATGCGCCAGGCCGCCGGGCTTGGAATTGGCGGCGCCTGCGTGCGGGCCCCCGGAGTTTGAGCCCCCGAGCCCCAATCTCTTTGAGCCTGAAAAAGTGGGTATTCTGCGTTGTTCAGGCCTGCCGACACTGCTGACGACGACGATGGCTTCTGGGGCGCGCCCCTCGTGCCGCTCGCTCCGCAGAGAGCGAGCCGGAACCTGAGCTTTGCAGGATGGCCCACATGGCCCTAGGGAAGCAAGCGATTGCATTTTGCTGAGGCTTGGCGCCAGAGCCAGCTCCCGCTCATGTACAGGAGGAGCCATCCTGGGAGCCGCCAGCAGGCAGTGCTGGCAGGCCTCTAAACACTGACGCCTATGTTGGTCCGCTCTTGCGAGGCGCAGCTCCCCCGCTGCCGCAAGAAACTCCGGTGCCGGACCTCACTCCCGACCTCTCAGTCGATGGAGCTGGAGGCCTGATGCCCGAGACACCCTACAAAAGGGGCCTCAATAATTAGAATAGGGTTTGGGGGCCCAGTATACTATTATGGTATATTGGTAATTATTATTAAGGCTCCTATATTAACAAAGCTCCAAAGAAAGCGACTCTCGGAAGGCATCCCGGGCGCTGGGCGATGGCGGCGCAGCCGGAAGCCGGAAGTCCCAGAGCGCTTTCGTCGAAGGGTTGCCGACAGAAGCCCTTCTCCGAAAACTGTAGGCGGCGAGGTGGCTCATTCCGGCGTTAGATTTAAGCACTAGATTGTGGTACGGAGCTTCAAATCTTTCAGCTTTAGCTGCGCAGCGGGGCGAGCGCGTGGGCGCATGATATTAGGGGCGAATGATATTACCTCATTCGATGTTTCTTTACTGGGGTTTCAGAGTGAGAGAAAAGGTTCTCCAAGGATGTTGAGCTCGGCGCTGAGCAGGGGAACCCCCTTAAGGCCCCTTAAGGACCAAAGTGTTAAAATCCCTAAAGCCCCAAACATATCCAGCCACCGCTTTTTGTTGCTTGTTCCATGGCGGCGGACCCTTGTCGAGGCCCACGGATGCTAATGACACCGCCGCAGAGGAGGGCCGAAGGCACCGGGTGTTCTGCTCTTCTATACTGTTCTCTGCGAGTAAGAACCGACCTGCACGAACACATCAATTTACCTTCACATTCTCTCTCACACACACACACACGTACGATGGATGTATGTATGTGCGTAACGGCGCACATGCAGCATCCTTAAAGCCATACCCCTAAACGCTAAACCCCAAATATAGAATTCTCTGTCCGAAGGCCGGCGGCTGAAGACTTTGGAGAGACGACGCGTGATTTGGTTTGGGGCTTCGAGCCGCGGCGACCTCGGTTTGCCTGAAAGTGATAATGGTTCAGGCATCCTTGGTTTTACGCGGTGAGTGAGAGCTTCATTGCCGCCTTGAAGTCACCTCGTGCTGCTTGTCATGGTACCACAAGGGTCTGTTGCTATGGCACATCAGAGCCGGTGAACAGGTATGTCATACTCCAAGCAGAGGTTTCTAGAGAAACAGAACTCGCCAAAGTTTTGACACCTCGTGTCCATATGCAGCCATGCCTACAGCGACATGATCCTTAGGACCCGACCAGAACCACCGGCTGTTCCGCCGCCACCACGGCCGGGAGGTGAGCCAGAGCTGATCGAACTAAGCAACGGATACCAAATCCACGGGACTGCGTGGATTAGCCTGGACCACTGAGGGCCCCGAGTGCAGCCTAGCTAACAGTCCATATCTGTGGCCTGTTTTGGGGGGACTCGGCTAAAGAACGCCCTTCTCGGTGCTGGTTAACGGCCCAACAATCACGAAGCCACCAAGCAAGCAGCAAGGTGCCTGAGCGGGGAGACTCCCTGAATTACTCATCCTGAGCACATTTGCCCGTTCACTTTCTTTGGGCCAGTTACCGACTTGCACCGACCAGCCGACGATCAGCTGCCGGACGAGCCTGCCGACCACGCTGCCGAAACGAAGGCGCCAGCCCGCTAAAACCTGCACGCTAAACCCCAAACTCAAAGGCTGTGAAGGCCGTGGGTGTTGCTGAAAGGCATTTTGCTGTTGGAAGACCTGAGACATCTGCTCTGCTCTTGACACGCGCCAGAATGAGCCAACGGGACTTGGGCTTCATGTGGAGTGATGAAGCATCAGGCGGAAGAGTCGGCAGGTTCCGAGCTCGAGGCGCCAACGAGTGTTAAAATAGTTGGAAGTGGTTGAGGTATCTGAGAGTCTGGTTTGTTCCTGTCTCCAGCCTTGGCAGTCATGTGAGTTTGTCCGTTTCACACAACGGGCCGTGTCGTCTTGCAATAGCCTGCAGGCTCGTGAATCAAGTGTGCACTCGGCTGATTTTGTCATCTTTTCCGTCGCTGTCGTGCATGAGCAGGAGATGGCTAGCTTGGATGTAGGCTCCCATCTCCATGTCTCTCAGGATCCGATTGAAGCTGGCCAGAGCCCCAGTGGCGAAGGGTCAGATGCAGTCTGTCAGGGAGTTTCCAGCGGCTCAGATTTCGGGCAGATCTTTGAATGGATTCAGCGGATGCAGGTCACTGCATTGGTCAACCTCTGCTGCAGTACCTATCTCCGAGGTGATGCAGAGCCCAAGAAGGCTAAAAAGAAGAAGAAGAAAAAGAAGGCTGCAAAGACGGAAGACGCTTCACCCACGAAGGACCGACTTGCAAAGCATCCCTTGAGTTCTTGTTTGGGTTCCGTCCTTTCACCGTTTCTTCAGCTGGCCGGACTGACCTGCGAAGGTCGTTCCAGCCGTGCCGACTACTCCTGCCTGAACCTCAAGATGTCGCAACTGCCACTCTCGCACTTGTAGCCCATGCCTTCTCGCAGAGAACAGATATCCGAAGCCCGTGCCTGTGCAACAGCCTGCCTGCTGCAAGCCCAGCATGCTGATCAGGCTCTGGCGAACCTCTTCTCGAAAACGAAATTTTCCGGCCTGTCCGACGGTTCCGACAATGAGCAGGCACGTATAGGAATCGCTCCACGGTGCATTGGTAGCAGTTTCGGCCGGGTTGTCCATGCTCGGTGCTTCTGACTGTCAGCATATTGTCTCTTTTGATTGACTGAGCACATCCCCTTCTCTGTGGCGATTCGCGAATTGAAGCTCTTCTTTTTCGGGCCTGCTGGTAAGCAGCATGAACTTGCTCTCAGCTTCCTCTGAAACCTACAAAGTCCCCGTAACCCCTAAACCATACCTTAGCCCCAAATATCCTACCTTTTTATGGACTTATACAAGGAAATCATAATAGGGAACCCTAAAAAGGAAGGTCTTATGGGGTCCAGGTAAGCCCTGAACCCCCCAAGACGTTTCTCTGAATGCCAGGAGGTGGCGAAGGCCGGCTGCTTCGTGCAGTGACACACTCCCGCTTCGTAAGCAAAGAGTCGCTGCCCCATAATATGGCATCATATAACATAATATGAGATAATATATCATCATATATAAATATTGCAATGTAAGACATAGAATAATATGTTTCAATGTCAGATACTATATTATTCTACATTATTAAAATGTAGCACAACATCCCTCAACCCTAACGCCGCTCGAAGGCCAGCGCGAAAGCCGCGGCGAAGCCGAAGGCCAAGCCCAAGGCCCACAAGGAGCCCAAGGAGCAGAAGGAGCCCCCTAGGGAGCAGAAGGAGCCCTGTAAGGAGCCCCCCCGGGAGCAGAAGGAGGTGGGAAAAGCCGTGGCGCCCCCGAAGGCCAAGGCCCCCCCGAAGGCTCCTCCGAAGGAGCCGGGCCAAGGAGGATCACCGGCTCCGGCCGGGCCTGCCGCCGGGCCAGCTTCGCGCGAAGTCGGGAGCCCAGACAGCAAAATCGCAGCTGTGTGGTGTCTAGTTTCGGCTCAGAGAGCTGTCTCAGAACTGAAGCAAGACAAGTCAAGACACTTGTTTGGCACAGTGACGTTTCTTCCCGAAGCCCAGCATGACCCAGCCTAACCCAGCTCTTCAGCCTCACGGAAGCACCTTTCCCGCACGAGGTCAAAGTGCCTTTCGTGCCTTTGGCCGTGAAGCGGGGGCCTCGGGCTCTTGTTTAGCGAAAGTCATCGGGTTTCGGAGTGAGGCCCTTGCCCACAGCGCAGATGAAGGCAGGAGTGCGCGCTGTGCCTCGCGGTCGGGAGTCCTCATGGCTACAGGCTCCGCCAGCTCCTTCGCCTCCGGCTGCCAAAGTAGCACCAAAGGCGGGGAGCTTCTGAGATTGCGGAGTGTCTTACCACATGTCCGCCGAGAGGCCGTCCCACCTCCAGGTGTGGCCGTGAAGCTGCAGGCTTAGCTCGTGAGTGGCGCCACACTTCCGCTTGGGGGAGTCTCCACTTCCCTAGGAATGAAGGAAGGACGCAGGAGACCGCAGGGTTTCAACCTTTCCATGTCCTCGGATCCCTATACGAGTCTTCGAAAGGCAAAGCGGGGTGCCATGAGTCGTTTCTGCACTTTGAGGCCTCTGCCGACCCATCCACCGGCCAAGGCCGGTCCTGAACGCTCTCAACTTGGGCCTTTCGAATTTCAAAGAAAACGATCCTCTCCTGGTTCGAAGAGCGACCGTGAAACACCGGCAGGCCGTCGTGCCCAAGATGAAAGCAGCTGCAGTGCCTGTCAAGGCTGGCGCTGGGCGGGATGAGATGTTGATTACGCCTGTCGTGTAGTCGTCGTCGTCGCCGTTGTCGTCCGGGGCGGGTATAGTGCAGAGAAATGCATCCCGTGAGATGGTGGTCCCCACATTCTATTTCTATGACAAAGTTGAACAATTACCGTAGTACTCAAGGGAGAGTTGGTACACCTGTCGTGATCTCCTGTACAAGAGGCCATCAACCCACTTCCGCAGCCGCAGCCGCCTCGTCCGGCAAAGGCAGATCTGCTTGCGTTTTAGGGTTGGGCATTCAGGGTTTAGGGAGTTGATTCAGGGGTTAGGGTTTAAGGCTTAAGGTTTGTTTGAAGGTTTGCAGTTCAGGGTGCAGGGTTTGTGCGGCTCTTACAACAGAGTTGTGAGAACTATGTATGGGTTTCTTAAGGTTTCAGCTTTGAGGAAGAAGATTCTCGTTAGGCGCTCAGTGGGTTTAGGGCTGCCGGCAGTTGCAGTTCGTGGAAAAGCCGCCGTCGGGGATTAGGGCATAGGGTCCAGGACCAGGAATTTTGGACGGTAATCGAAGTCAGTTCGGGAGAACTGATGCCTGCAGCTTTTACCGTTTTCCCTCGCGGGCTTATTCCCACTCATCATGTACAGCAAGCTGTACAGCCCAGCTGTTCGTAAGCGAATCGACTACTGAACTTCCATTGTTTGAAGATGCTGTCGTTTTCTTCGCGAGTCCTTTTGTCGAGAATCTGTGAAGCAGTGCAAAGCCGTCTGCATTCAAGGCAGTTGTCACCAACGGCGGGCTGCAATACGTTTCTTGGCTTCAGTTTACGACCGAGTCCGGTGACATGCCCGTGGAACATGTCATGAGGGAGCTCTATGTTCATGGACCAGTGGTCCCCAACAGCTCCAAAACTCTATGCCTAGAAAGCTTGAGACCCTAAACCGCTCAAACCTCCAAGCTCCTACACAACAAAGCCTTGGACCCCACCCAAACCAAACGCCTGTCTAACCAAAGCGCGCAACAAAGGAAAGCCACCAAACAAGGAACCTAACAACCTCAGCGGAACTCTTCCGGAGCCCTCATAATGTCGTCAAGCCTCTGAAACCAAGGACCCTAAACCCAAATTCCTGGGGCCCAATTCCCTAAGACTCTAACACCCATTAAAACCTTAACCTAAAACTAAACTCCCTAACACTTAACACTGTGTGCTTCTTCAAGCACAGGAGCCCTCACGTCCCTGAAGAAGCCCCGGTCGGTGGGCCTTGAAGGACCCATCAGCCCCACCCCAGGACCTGCAGACCCCTTGAAGGGAGCCCTTGAAATGAACCAACCCGTCAAGGGACAGTTAACACAAACCCTTGCCAGAATCCTTAAACGAACCGTGGAAGGAGCCCTGAAAACGAAGCCTTACAGAAGCTCCAAAAAGAAGCTTCCAAGGCATCGTAGCATGGAAGCCTGAAGCCCTCCTTGGAGTTGAGTCCAAGGCAGCCTCGACCGGCAGTGCAAGCCTGCGGTACATGGAGCGACCCGTGGAGAAGCTGCCCTTCGCCTACTTGTAGCCTGGATTGTGGGTTTCGGGGGGTTGAGGGCAGTTTAGGGTTTTAGGGTTTCAGGCTTCAGACCCTAAACCCTAAACCCTTTAAGGCTTGTGGCTTTAGGGTTCTGGTCTTTCAGGTTTTCGCGGATTTAAGATTTAGGGTTTCAGGGTTCCAGGGTTTTGGGACTGGGGTCTGGGGGTTTAGGGTTGTAGCGCTTAGGGTTTACGGTGAGTGCGGGAAAAATTGGAAGAATTGCACGGTTTTGGTCTTGGGATGGGGGGACATGAGTAGGAAGCGAGGGAAGAGACATGTGGGAACTTCAGGGGCCCGATCTCCCCACCCCAAGAGCAGAATCCTCCTCACTTCGGACATCTACCTTAGATCATGCCGGTGAGGTCCCTGTAATTTCGGGGATATTCCTGAAATCATAATCTAAAGGTCCGCCATACTTAGATATTGCTACAGAGGTCCCTTTGAATTTCAGGTATGTTCTCGAATTCAGAAGACGCAGATCCCTACACTCTAGAGCTGTATTAAGGTATGAAAAGAGGGTTTTTATATTGTTATTAGTATTGTTATCATTATTATTATCATTATTGTTGTCATTATTATTATCATTATTATTATCATTATTATCATTATTATTATCATTATTGTTACTGTTATCGTTATTGCTATTGTTATTATTGTTATTATTGTTATTATTGTTATTATTGTTATTATTGTTATTATTGTTACTATTGTTGTTGTTGTTGTTATTATTGTTATTATTGTTATTATTGTTGTTATTGTTGTTATTGTTGTTATTGTTACTATTGTTATTATTGTTATTATTGTTATTACTGTTATTATTGTTATTATTGTTATGATTGTTATGATTGTTATGATTGTTATTATTGTTATTATTGTTATTATTGTTATAATTGTTGTCATTGTTGCTATTGTTATTATTGTTATTATTGGTGTTAGTGGTGTTATTATTGTTATTGTTATTGCTATTATTATTAGTGCTGTTATTGTTATCATTATTACTGCTGAAATTTGCATTATTGGTACTGCCATTATTATTCTTATTGTTATTCATATTATCATTGTTGTTATTGTTGTTATTTTTATTAGTATGATTATGATTAACATTGTTATATATTATTCTTATCATTCTTATTATGGTTATGCGCATTACTATTACTATTATGCTTATGGTTCTTATGGTTATTAAAATTATATTATGCACTATACGGTCTATTCCTGAATTCAGGGGTCTTGGCCTTTCGGGATCACTCACATCAGGCCGGCGAAAGCCTACTACGAGGAGGAGGAGGACCCAGAGCTGCAGCCGCATCCTGAGCTAGTATCATATTATCTTGTGTGTTAGTACTTTCGTATAGTATCCTTTATGATATGAGTTGATCTTGTATTGCGTTGTTATAGTATAGTACATCATATTACATCATGCCATATTGCACTGTAGTATGTTGTATTTCCTGCATCGTAATATATTGTACTGTACTGTATATGCCGTGCGATAGCCTAATGTACTACATTTCATTAGCTGGCACTGCCCGACGTTTCGAAGCGCGGCTGGATGCCGAAGTCTGAGTGTTCATAGAAGGAGGTCGCAGAGGACCCTCTTCTCGGAAACAGCCCCTCGCAGATCCAGGAATCATGACTCAAGGTTTTCGAGGCTTGTGCGAGTAGAGGAGTGCCGATAACTTCACTATCCCACACCTGGAGAACAGTCCCACAGACTCTAAAATCCCTGAACTTAGGTTTATCATACTGAGCATCCCTCTACACTTGAAGGGTACATAGCTTACTTAGGCAACGCAGACCTTGAGCGCTTCTGTTCAAGTTTGTGTCAGTTTAGTTTCAAGCACATTTAAAGCCGTTCGGCATTTCCAACTCTTGACTGTTGTTGGTAACCTAAAGGACCGCCACATGGTTGATTGATGGAACTTCAGCGAATCATCCCGAAGCAACTGCTGAGCTGAGGTGCTACATCTGGGACCGGAGGACCCAACAGCCACGACAGCGTGGCATCCAGTTCGCTACAGGCAAAAGGGTTACAAGCAAGCAGGTTTTGAGTTTGATGTTGGTGAGTTTGAGGAGGTTGTTGTGGACTGTTGCAGCGGTGAGCAGGAACCCTGTTTGATACTTCGTGTGTTTCTTCGGTTCCCTCTGTCGAGCGACTAGGCCTGCCACGTACACGCTTGTTCGCTCGTTGACCCTGAACCCTGAACCCTAAAGCCGTAAAAGCCCGAAACCCTCTACCCTCAACCCCAAACCCTCGTTTTCAGCGCCTCCAACATTAGGCCAGAAAAGCGCCACGACGCCAGGCCCGACGGCTCCCAAGGCGGTGCCGCCTCAGCGCCAACGCAGCCTCCTGAATCAGGCACCCTTTCTAATATTTACAGGTCTATTATGTGTCTTATGTATCATAGAAGATATGTTATAATGTACAAAAGTATCTTAGTTGCCTGTTTAGCGTCATTTTCTATCCTATTGCGTTTTATTGTAGAAGACGGTATGATATTATGTTATACTGTATAGTATTCTATATCATACTATACTCTCTCTGCTCTGCTCTGCGCTACTCTACTATGCTTTACTATATGCCGTGCCACTGTTGTTTGTATCATACTACATCATACTAAGCTTTGTAGCACTGTGGCATAGGAGCTAATCAGCTAATCTTTGTGGCGGGTCTGCAGCGGCTTTTTGTTCATGGATCTGTGTGAAGCCTGGATGTTGGAGTATACTTACAGCGTTTTCCCACTTCTTAATGAGACGTGCTCGATCCTGCATTTGACGTTTGACTGTTTGAGGGGAGGTGGCGCGTTTCGTGTTTGTTCGTTGGGCCCTCCCCCCAGCCTGGGCGATTGTTTTGTTTTTATTCCAGTAACAGTACACTCGAAGAGGGGTAGACTGCCCCGGGGTCGTCTCGGAGGTGATGGAGATGGGCTTCGATGAGGCCGCCGCAAACCGCGCGCTCACGAAGACAGGCAGGGCCCGGATGTGGAGGCCGCAAAGCGACCAGTCCCAATATGGTATGATGTACCATCATGTGTGGTATCACATAGTCCAAAATGATGTAGTATACATTGTCCCAATACAAGAGAAAATAATGGAATACAGTGGAGTAAATAGAATGTAGCCTGATACAGTATGATCTAGCATACCATGGTATAATATGGTATAGCATTGTATATCATAGTAGAATATTGTATAATATCACCTGACCACCTCCCCACCTCAGCCTGTCAGCTTCGGCAGTGAACCTTGCCGGAGTTTCCAGGTCAGGTTAACGAAGGAGGTGGCTCAAGGGCTTTCGCTGTATTATTATACTATATTGTCGAATATTATAATATATGTTTCATTGTATTATATTATACTGTATAACATGATATTGTATTAGACGAGGTAAAAATAAATAAAGATTCGTCTCGACTCAATGGTTTCGCAAGCACAATGGATGTGGGGATTTCCGAAAAAAAGGGGACCCTAATATATAGTACCCTAAATAGTAGGATCCTTATTATAAGGACCCCCAAATAAGGTACCCCAAATTCTCGGAAACTCCCTTGTGGCCACGGCCATCGGCCCTCGCGTGCAAGAACGGTGGCAGACCCCGAGCCTGCAAGGGAGTCGTGTGATCATACGAAGTATTCAGCGGGAGCTCACTGCCGGTAGAATACAATACAATATAGTATAGTATATTATTGCTTTTTATGGTATAGTATATTATAGTATTGTATGACATTAATAGAATATCATATAATATGTTCAGGCGGGCGTTTCAATTCCATCCTGGCCAGGTTGGGCTGGAGTGCAGGAGGCCATGAACGTCCTCCTTGGGGCATGAGAGGCCCTTCAACTCTCTGTTGTTCAGGGACCTGCTCGGTAATCGTATCTGCTTTCTCATAGAGCATATGAGTGCCAGTGAAACAAGCGAATCGGGAAGCTGCAGCAACGGCCCGCACGGCCGTGACCATGTAAGTCTTCAGATAATACACAACGCACAGCGTCGGGCTCTTCAAATCGCCAATGCAGCAACAGCTGCGGTGGTGGGACGAAGATACCGATCACGTCAACCCCTGTGCCCTTTAAAGCACGCAGAAGCAATTCAGAGCTTCGATCTGTGTCAGGCGCTTGCGGCCTCTCAGTGAGGTGCAAGAAGGATGCTGCTGCACTCAGCAACCCAACGCGAGTCTAGAATCTCAGAAATTTCGGAGCACTGTGAAGCTCGGACAGGGGGTGGATCCTCAGATCTGTCGTTAAAGCTTTGGAGGAGTGTGCATTGTTGTCTTGAGGACGGGGGCTGCGAGGGCCCGCCCCATGAAAACTCCAGTAGCTAGTGCTGGAGCATAAGCTCGCCTTCACTCCTTTCCACCAATGGTAGGGCAGAGGGCCACTTAGCCCGGTGGTGCTCGGGACTTCTGCTGATCTCGTGCTAGCGCAGAGAAATTCGACCCATTCCGATGGAGGGTTGGTCAAAACTGATAGAAATCACACGAGTTTCAGAAAGATAGCGGCACCATAAATGGCATCAGTGAAGACGATGCAGTTCGTACAAAACAGGGATGATGGTCGTCGTTGCTGTCGTCGCCGCGAATCACAATAGCTCACCTGTCATCATAGTCACAATAAGGCTAACAGCGAGGCGTCCTGATGCTGCCGGTGCAGAACCTTTTGCAATTCTGGGGGGCTTCTCGAAATGTGGGGATGCAAGATGTTGGACTTAGGCCACAATGGGGATGCTGTGCACCATACAGTTTTTGAGAAGCCATTGTGCCAGCCTGGCTCTTGCTATTTTCGCCTGCATCTGGCAAGGGTAGACAGACGCAAGAGCGTCTGGCTCACAGAAATGGACAGACAAGAAGACGAAACTCAAACATGCTGTGTCAGGAATTGAGATGTTCAAGGGTTCAAGCAGACAAGGACTGGGCTTCGCGAAGAGAGTAGAGCTGGACCAGGTCTAGGCAGGGATCCGGAGAAGGAGAGAAGGAGAAGTGCAGAGCGTGATCGGTTCCCGGCACTTCCAACCTTCCGCTCGCTTTCCATGGGCTCAGCTTGCCAGCTTGGGACTGAAACCTTGGCCCACAGCGTTCTCCCAGTAGCCACAGCCACAGAGCCCTGCCAGCGAGGCAGCACCTCAAGTCAAGCGCAGGACATGCCTTACACGACATGAGTAGGGCTCCCCGTAGCTGCCCGCACTCACAGTCTGACCGGGACGGCTTAGATGACTGCGGCGCCGCTCCCGTCCGAGGACGCTGCTCCCGTCCGGGCCTTGGGCCTTGGGCTCAGCGCGCGTCTCCATGAAACCTCGAGGAGCAGGAGCACGACTCGGAGCATGAGGGCGTCGAGGCTCCGACAGACGACAGAGAGGGGCGCGGTCTGCTGTAGTCGCGTCTTGCTCGCGTCTTGCTGTCTTGCGACTGAGGAGATGACGGAGGCTGCAAAGAAAGCTGAGGGAAAGGCGGAGGAGGAGGAGGAGGAGATGACAAGCAGTCCCTCTTCACCTGAGGAAGTGGGCGAGGAGCCCTCCCAGGTTGTAGAGCCCGAAGTCCCCGAGGAGGAACACGAGGAGGAAGAGTATGTCTTGGACTTGCAGGGCGACCACGAAGAGCAGGAGGAGACAGTTGAAGATGCAATTGAAGATGCAGTTGAGGAGGCAGTTGAGGAGGCAGAGGAGGAGGCAGAGGAGGAGGCAGAGGTGGTCGTTAAGGAAGCGGAGGATGCGCCGCATGACGGTGAGCATGAAGCAGGGGCCGAAGTTCCTGAGCAGGCGCCGGAGGAAAGTGATGCAGGTGATGCTCCTGCCGTAGATCAACAGGAGGATGAAGTAGCAGAAGAGGACGAAGAACAGGAAGAAGAGGAAGAAGAGGAAGAAGAGGAAGAAGTTGAAGCTGAAGCTGAGGACTATGTTGAGGAAGATGCTCCAGGCACGATGATCATACCCGGCCACGAACTCCTTGTCACCACCAGGATTGCTGCTAGAAGCTGCAGGCAGTCTGGACTTGATTGGGTGATGCTGAGATGATCTTTCTGCCCGATGTTTCGCGACTTATAGAATTCGGAATCCCCAGATGTCGCAACGATGCACCCCCGAACAGACGTCGTCCCCTTTGAACCTAGAGCCCCCAGTTAGCGGACTCAGCAGAGCCTTGCAGTTGTTCTGTGTTTTAAGTGCTTGCTTTCAACGTTGCTCTGGGGAGGTCAGGAGGAGGCGCAGCCCTCGGCAAGCGAGAGAGAGAGCGAGCGAGCGAACAGGAAGCAGGAACGAGGGGAGAGAGGGAGTGGGAGAGCTTTCAGGCTGAAACGTGGCCTGCTCTACCATCTTCCAGGACGGGAGAGATGCCACTAAGATGTGTCGTGGGTTCTGGATCCAACATCGGCAGTCACTTGCAAGAGGATACATCCTTGTGCTCAGAGGCCGGCAGCCCCACGTCGCTGGACAGGCCGTGCAGCGCAGGACGGTCTCAGAATGTTGCGTTGCTTTTCGTGCATAGGCCAGGCAGCGTGCGACTTGCAGCAGCCTGCGCAGCAAACGTGCGAAGCGTCGCAGTTGAACAGGACGGAACAGGCGAGAATTATAGTCGCAGTGTTCGCAGTAGCAACGCAAAATGAAAGCGAGGCTTGGCTTAGTCCCAGGCAACGGTTGTGGTTTCAGAGCGTTGTGACTGGTGCAAGGCCACGACCTCAGGGCATACCGTCCTGTAACAAATGTGGACTGAAATGACAGTCACAACCGGGTGACACTACTAGCGGTGATGCTTTAGCAATACTCATAGCAAACATCATCTTTGTCGCTTCAGCAAGGCAGCCAGTAACACTTTCCGTTTCCTGCTGTTCTGGGAGGGCTGCTCTGCTTCGGGTCTAAGCACATGGGAAGTGCCGGTTGTTTCAAGGCCAAGGCGAGTGAGGGTTGTGGGCTTGTTCTGACAGGAGCCAGTTTTGGACACGAACGAAGACGAAGAGGAGGAGATGGAGGAGGAGGAGGAGTGGTACGATGAGGAGATGGAGGAAGAAGTGGAAAATCTGAGGATGCAGATGAGGCCAGCAACCCGAGATCCTCCATCTGCCTGCTGGGAGGCTATTGTAGGGGCCTGGCAATTACCTATACTATTTTAGGGGTCCTTGTTGTAATTGTAGGATAATGGGGCTCAACACTCTATTCTAATTATTAAGGCCCCTATAGCATCTGCTTTAGGCTTAGCGATGCTGGGAGCTTCAGGCAGATGGAAGAGGAGAACGAGAGCCTACGAGACGAACTGAGCCAGGAGAAGACGAGGGTCTGGTGCTCGGTTTCCCGAGCTCCGGGCCTTTTTTGAGCTCCATCCTTCAGTTTTTTTCTCCTACCTCTGCCCTTTGAACGAAGCAGGCATCCCAACAGCACTTTTTCAGGTCGCACTCCTTGCTGGCCCAGCTTGAACAGACATGCAAGGACGCGGGAATAAGGCCCCGCCTGTCCCAGGTGAAGCAGCTTCAGAAACTGCAAGTCGAAGCTGCTCAGGCCACTGCTTCCCCCTGGCATCCCAAGTAGTTCGGGCACTTCAGTCGGGTAAACAATCCATGGCTGCATATTTAATAACTATTCTTACTTCTGCTACGATTACTACCATTACTAATCGTATGACTGCTTTTATTAGCGCAAGATGCGCGAGCTTTTGGTCCAGCAGCTCTTGCCAGGCAGCCCACCGAGAGTTCGAGGCCAAGAAGCGTGAGGCAAGAGCCATGGCGATTTACGTGAGCGAGAGGTGTGAAAACTTCGCAATAGCATCCCCCTATGGTCCCTTGATAATTGTATTGCTGTACTTCCCACACCTTACCAAAGCTAACATCTGCGCAAGAGCTTGCAGGCTGCAGCATTGCGCGAGCTGGAAGAGGCGAAAGCGTACGTCTCCAAAAGGCCCGCACATGGACTTCCAGAAGTTTTTCTGCTCGCAGCTGCTCCGTTTCGAGGGTCTTCAAGCCACGTTAGAGTTCGACATATTCGTTAAAGGATTGTGGGAGTTAGCAATTAACTCTACTTTTAATTACTTATAACCCCAACTAGGGTACTTACAAGCTAGTTGCCGTGGAAGGCACACCTTCGCCTTGAACGAGAAAGCCGAACTGCCGAAGCCTCAGTGCTCCTTTTTTTTTAATTTGGGCTCCTCTACACCCTTGATATTTCGGACGGCATGGCTGAAGGGGAAAAGGATGCTCAGCAAAAAGCCCAAACCTTTGAGTTTCCCAAAAGACCTCAGATTCATGTTCTCGCTACACCCTCAACCCCAAACCCACCGATCCCGTAAGCTTCAGTATATTCTTTTACCTATGTCTCATCTTTTACATGAAACCTTGCCATAGGTCAGGGTGTGCTTGTCTACCTAATCTCCGCAGGAGTACCTTTAAGCCGTAAATTCTAAACGAACATTACATTCGCAACCCAGAGCCCAAAACCCCTACATCGTAATCACCGCGCCGAAGGCTCAAATCCATGATAATCCATGACTACGGTCCCAAGCCTCTACCGGAAAACAGTCCTAAACCCCAAAACCGAACTCAAACCCCAAACCCTAAGTCCTAAACTCTAAACCCAAAGTTCTATTCGCTAAACCCAAAATCCGAAACCCTAAACGACCTATGTCCTAAATCCTAATCCCCGAGGATGAAGCAGGTCGCAGATCTCGAGCGAAAGCTGCCTCGAGCCCAGCTTTCATATCTCTCTCTCGGCGAGGGGCCAAGGATTTCCTTCGCGAAAGAAGCATACTTGTACTGAGAATTATGAATGAGAGTAATCGCTGTAAGAACAGCAGACATGGGACTTATCCTCATACAGATAAGAATGCGACGAGGCGACTGCTACTGCGAGTACTGCTGCTGCTGCTGGTGCGGCTGCTACGAGTACTGCGACTAGTGCTGCTGCAACTACTAGTGCCGCTACTACTACTGCTACTGCTGCTCCTACTCCTAAGGGTCTCGGCTTGAACTCAGCTGGCGTGTAGTGGCCTTCCCTTGTGATGACGCTCTGTTTTTGGCTTCTACTTGCAATATCGGTTGCAAACGCTGGCCATACCACTTGTTTTACTGGCAAGCCTCGAATTCTGCGACTGGAGACACATATCTGTTCTAACATGCATACGGCATCTCCAGCTGACCCGAGGGTTAGGGTGGGTACCGGAACCACCCTGGGAGCCTCCATCTTGGGGGCGAAAATCTCCGGACCTCACGCAAGTGCTATCTACAGCCGAGCCCGTAAACGCGCTTTTCGACAACAAAGGTCTGGCCGCAATAGTTGAAAATTTCTCGGTCCTCGGCAGAGCAAGTAGCTTACAGTACGGCGCCGTCAGTGCCGCCGCCACCGACAAGCTTCTGACCAGGCGTTGGCACCTCAGCAGAGTAAACAGCTTCCAGTAGTCTTTCAAGCCTCAAAGGTCTAATTCCAAAAGAATTTCGGTGTCTTCAGCAGAGCAAGTAGCTTCCAATAATCTCTTAAGCCTCAAAGGTCTAACCGCAAAAGTTGAAAATTGCTCGGTCCTGAGCCAGTAGCTTCAGTAGTCTCTAAAGCCTCAAAGGTGTAGCCGCAAAAGTCGGTCCTCAGAGAAGCAAGTAGCTTGCAGTGGCCTCGAATATCCTATCATCCGCACCATCATCTCCACAGACCTGATGCTGACGATGATCATACATGTTCTTGCGTCTTGTCTTGCTTTGCAAACGACATGAGCTGGGATGAATTTGATAGGTGTTAAGAACACTATCTGAGTCATCTCGAACTTCGGGCGGTAGGGGTGGGCGAGCCAGCTCTGAGCGATGCTGGAAACACCCTAAACCGAAAAGAAGCTCAGGCAGGAGTCTGCCGACCGCGAGTTAGCCTTGCGCCTGGAGGTCCAGGCACTCCGACCCCCTGGGGGTTTCTCGGGGGTTTGGGGGTTTCCTGGAGTTTGGGGTATATGAAACTATAATTATCATGAAAGCATAGTATACTATAATATAATCATAATACGGTATTATACTAAAATCGTAATTACGGTATTATCCTATAGGTGTGATAAGGTACTCTACCTTAATCATAATCAGGAAACCCCAGAAATGGTGGTATTTGGGGCTTCTGGAGTTCAGGGTTTCGGTTCTGGACTTTGGAGTTTTGGGGGTTCTAGGGTCTTCAGGATTCAGTGGCGTAGGGTGTTTGATGCAGGTGTAGGGTTTTCCTGGACGCAGCCTCAATTTCCGGTACGTCTGTAAGAGTCAAAAGAACAACAAAGATTGCAGCCAGTGCTGCAAACGACAAGAGTATAACTATAGCCGGAGATATTTGCAATCAGGACCGTGGCTCTGTTGATGATACGAACCATGATACAGATGAGCAAAGTGATGATGAGAGTGACAGGAACCATGGCAGCAAATCAGTAATAACAGGCCGTGACAACTGCGATCATAATGTAGATTCTACCAATGTAACACTCAGAATAGGCTCACCCTGCCAGAACGTGAAGCAGAAGCATCAACAGCTAGGCGGCACAAAGGGCCTAGCTTAGAACTAGCCCTCGCAAATGGCTGACGCCTACCCAAAACCCGAAGCCTTTAACCTGAAACCCTAAACCGGCCGAAACCTTTCCATTGTGACCCATTTGCTGCCAGGAAGCGATACAAGCTCAAAGCTCCAGCAGCACGCAGCAGGAGCTCCGACATGGTAGTACAGAAGAGAGGTGAGCGTCGGTCGACATAGTAGCTGATAGTAGAAGTTCTTTGAGAGAAGGCGTTCCTAAAACGGGACCCAACTTTAAAATCATTCCCCCGTCACGCGGGCGAACCTATGCAGCATGTCGGGACTCCCGCCGACCGGCAACGAGTCGCTGCACGCTCAGGAGGACTTCCACAAGGAAGCTGAACGCTGGCGGAAGGAGAGACACTGGGCATGGGAGGGTTGAAAAAGATCGAAGATATCGGGACTCAACAGGTCTGTCATGAACAAAGCCCGGAGGTATTGGTGCTTTTGGAAGGGTTTGGGGAGGTCCATTGCCGTTGTAGCCTTGAGCTTCAAGACTCCAAAGACCAAGCGCAGGATGCTGCCGAGCAGGCCACCAGGGTGAAGGCTGCTGAGCAGCGAGCACAGCAGTGGGGGCCCAAACCTGGGAAACCGGTTTAGGGTTTAGGGTGTAGGTTTAGGGTTTAGGATGCAGGTTTAGGGTTTGTAGCTTTAGGGTTTGCAGGTTTAGGGTTTAAGGTGTAGGTTTAGGGTGCAGGGTGAAGGGACAAGTCTCGAGGATTTACGAATGCCTTCACTCGGAGACTTCTCAGGCTCGAGCAGCGAAAGACGGAGGACAAGGCGAAAATCAAGGTCCACCGACCTTCTTGCTCGGAGCTTTCGGATGGGTCAGATCAGGGCGTCTGTTTTTTCAAGGCGTCGGGAGGCAGAGAGGACCCCAGGAAAGCACGGCTCGGATGGCCAGGCCTTGGCAGATCAGCTCCAGCTGGCTACAGCCTGCGGCTCAGCACCTGTGGAATGCACGTTTTCAGTTATGGTTACGAGAAGGAAGTCATGGGAAAGCTACGTCGGCCGACACCGAAGTGCCTCCATGTTTGAAGGCTCCCTTAATCCCGCGCTCTCTTCGTCGGCTTCCCGCGGTTACAGTACTCCTCCCTGGCAACTCGAGCGTTTGAGACACGCAAGGCCGCGGGGTTCGTGGCGGATGCAAGCCACTCCGATGAGAAGAGGCCAGCTGCATTGATGTGACAAGCCTAAGCCCTGCACCGAAGATGCGAATTTTAGAATCGTGCTTAAGGGAAGTCTTGGCATTTGTATTATTGGTATCATTTGTCATACCATTATTGTTATTCATCTTGTTTTATTGTTATGATTGTTGTTATAGTTGTTATAGTTAGAAGTATTGCTGTAGCAATATCATGACAAAGATTCCTGAGAGCTTCGCTTGCTTCAGGCCGCAGGAGAGCTCCAAGTCGAAGGCGCCGCCTTGCAGGGGGAAGCTATCGGGCTCGGGCGCGAGAGCAGGGACTCTTAAGATTCATTTTTTTTTGGATTTAAGCTGTGGTTTTCACTTGAATCATCTGGAATATCACAAGGATCGTCTATATCGCTATCATCGTAATCACTACAGTTCTCACCAGCATGAACGCCACCACCATCACCAACTCGACCACCCTTCAAAAACCGAACTGCGTCCTACTTCACGACGACGACTACACGTGATGACGTTTGCATCAGTGACGGTAAACGAAGACCTCAGCAACGGCAGTGATGATGTGGGGGTGGTAGCGACCGTGTTGATGATACCGCTGATTAGATAGTCATGATGATTGTAATGATGGTGATGATGATGATCACGAGGTTGATGTTGATGATAACGGTGACAGTCATGGTGTCGATGACGACCATGGTGACAAGTTCCAGTACCATGATGGTGGTGGTGATAATGGTGATGGTTATGAAGGGCGACGGCTGCCGCATAGTCGTTGTTGCTGTTGTTGCTGTTGTTGATGATAATAATGATTGTCGTGATGGTGTGATGCTGATGACAATGATGGTGGCAGTGATGATGATGATGACGATGATGATGATGATGAAGATGCTAATCATGGCGGCTGTGGCGATGACGATGACCATGATAACAACGGCGACGGCCGCCACGATGAGCATGATGATGATGATAAGAATGAGGATGGCAGTGGTGATTACAATGACGATAATCCCAATTGTACGACCACCAGGTACCAGGTGATGGTTGCCGATGAGATAGCTCTGATGTGTGGATGCGTCCGATGCCAATGCTAATCCACCCACTCCGGTGTCCTGGAAACGGTTTTCGTCCGGGAGCGAGCTCTGCGAAGACTTCCAGTCACCTCAACTCCAAGGCCGGCAACCCTAAATCAAAAGCCCAACGCCGGAGCCTCAAAACCCAACACCCCATACCGCCTGTAACCTAAACCATCCAAAACCCGAAGCCCCAAACGGGTTTTTGGGTTGGCTGCGAGGCTCCTGGGGCTCCGATAGCGGTCCGGCGCTCGCCGAGCTTGCCTTTGCTAAAATGATGTCAGCCCTCATATTTGTATTCAGAAGGGGCCCCTGGCAGCGTTTTTTTTTTCTTCGCAGGGCTCTTTGGAGAAGACTGAGTTTGGGTGATTCCGGTGAGCAATGGAAGCCTAAAGAAGGCGAGGTGCCAAAGAACCTTGTTTTGGCATCCCCGGTAGCGGCATCGCTTGGTTGATGGCTTCGTTCCTCCAGGTGCTGCACCCTTCAACCAAGGATGTCCGCCCTCGAAGCCTCCAAGCCCGAAAGCATTTTCTCTGAGGCTGCGAAGGTGACTCCTTCGAAGGGGTCTAAGCCCCAGCATGCAGACGAGGGGTATCACCGACAATGAGCTTGGAAGCGACTAAGACGTGTGTAGCTACAGCGGCAAAATCTCGTGTCATAGCTCTTAGAACAATGACGAGAATATCTCCTTAAGCCGGTTGTGAAATATATACATGGTTAAGACTTGTGGTACTAGTAGTATAGCCAATGACAGTGTTGTGTTTAGTTTAGGGCCGGTCTGGGAGACCTCTCTGACCCCTGCTTGTAAGCTTTTGGAGTTCGGAGGTTTTCGGCAATGCCCGCACCCTCCCATTCCGGTTCCCCCAACCAATGACAGTGTTCGCGACACAAAACCCGCGAGCCTAGACTCTGAGTAGAGTCAAGAATGCATCTTCTCTTGTATGGTCGAAGTTTCTGGGAGAAGGGGAACACGCCGGAGCCCAGGCCTAACGGACGAGGGATCGTCAACAAGCCCCTGGAGCCGCGGAAGCCTGCAGTCGCGAGTTCGGCACCCTGAATGGAAGACATGCCAGTGTGTGCCTCTGTCTGTACTGCTGCCGCGGAGCATGTTGCAGTTCGTGGTTCCTCTCCCAACATTCATGCCATAGCACTCTCAGTTAGGGATCCTCGTGCACTCGGGACTACAGCTATCACATTACCCAAGCTCTGAGCCAGTGTCGAGCATCACGAGGAAACTGCTAAGATTAGCATCCCCTGCTCCTTCTTGCCTTCTTGCTTCTTTTGAAGAATCCATAGCCCAGACGTATTTTCAGGCCTCTACCGAATTCTACCGAAGCAATCGCGAGTTCCTGCTACAACCCACAGAAAGCGACGCCCTCTCGAAGGTCGACCCTGGTACAGGCCTTCTCTGTGGCAGATCATTCTTGCTGATCCGGTCGGGGATTACGCTGCTGGTGGTCGTAATTGTACTGCTGTCGGTGGCAGAGGCATGATGCTGCTTCTGGAGATGATGATGCTGGTGACGATGATGACGATGCCGGCACCGATGACATCACAGTACAAGTGCTGTTGCTGCTGCCATGATTAGCACTATTTAGCACTGTTACTACTCGCAGGTCCTGGTGACGATGATGATTGCAGTGGTGGCCGTTTCGATTGCCTTGCATGACTGGTACCGCTAAGTTTGCCGATTGAATCACTGCACTCGCGAACAGTAGTGCCAGCCTGGCTGGTATCACCGTGACGGCAAAACACCATTATTGTCATGTTGTGTCTTATGCCCATGTGTGTTGCTTCACCCATGCCCATGTTCCGAAAGAAGAGCCAATCATGCCCGTGGCCCGGTAAGGTCACTCTCTGCAGAAAGTTCTACTAGATAGGCTCTGAATGCAGCAGAATGGCCATTGTGACTGCCGCGCCCACCAGGACTGGTATGGGCGAATGCTGCCACCACCACCACCACCACCACCACCACCACTGCCAGCGCAACAAGAGCAACAACAACAACAACTACAACGACGACTGCTACTCCTACTACTGCTACTACTCCTACTACTGCTTGACAGCTCGCCTTCGGCTGGTGTGTGTAAGCTCCGCAAGGCGGCTCGCTGGTTTCTGTGGCCGACAGATTTCCTGGGCCACGGAGGATCCGGATCCCGGAATGAAGCTTTTAGGTTAAGGGGTTTAGGATTTAGAGGGTTGCGGGGGTTTAGGGGCCTAAGTTTAGGGTGTAGGGGGTTTAGGAGGTTGAGGGGGTTTAGGGGGTTTGTTTTTGGGGTTGAAATCTCTTCTTGGGGGTTGTGGGGCCAAGTACCCTTACGCTCGCAAGAGTAGTCAGTCTGCTGACCGTGATATTGCCGCTCCGAAGGCTTATAAGGGAGCCTTGTTGCAGGATTTGAAACAAGGGCCATCCCACGCCATCCCCATCCTTGTCCCGGTTTCCCGAACTGTCACTGCACCGCGTTGACTGACACAATTTGCAGTTGTTTGAAACCTGCCACGCAAAGACATTCTTCTGTCTCATCTTTAGATGGTTTCGGCAGCTGTGCCGAACCTGTCCTGCATCATGTATCAACTGATTTGAAGAAAGGCGCTCCAGAAGGAAGTCAGCACTCTGCACCTTTCGTAGAGTGCTCTTGAGGCAGCGACGAGGCCATCAGCTCCAGCAGCCAAGTCGCCCCAAAAAGTCTCCAAGGGTCCTGGCCTGAAGCTTCGCACGTTGCCCTGCAACGGGTGTGTCGGAAAATCAGGCTTCAGTGGGGCATGTTGCTGAAGTTAGGAGCCCGATTCGCCGAACTGTGGGCAGTCCATCGTCGTAGTCGTAGTTTGCGTGACCAGAAAGCTCCATGCAATTCCAAGCATTTTCATTGTGAAAGCTTCCGAGGTAAACGCCCAGCACCGATTGAGAAGGCTGCGAAGCCAGCTGACCCAATCCAGGCTTGCCATGATTTGTCCAGTCCTCTCAGCTATCGACAACTTATGTGTAGTCATTGCCAGTTTGGTGGCCGGTCTAGCGGCTAGCGTCGTTCTCTTGTTGCTCTTCTTGTGCTTCCACTGTCAGCAGCTCCCCAAACCCCAAATCGTAGCTGCTACCTACTGCTCCTCCTCCTGCCGCAGTTGAAGCGGTGGAATCACCATGCGCAAGTGTAGGGTTGAGGGCATTGAGGGTCTGGGGCCTAGCTGAGATTTAGCTTCAGAAGCCTCGGCTTGCTTTACGAGGTGTAAAGCCGCGGAATGTACGCACAGCGACCCTACACCCGGAAGCAGAGCTTTGGTTGGTTCAAAGAAGAAGAATTCCGAAGCTCCCACGGATCCAGAGGCTGACAGCGCCGAATTCAGGCCCGGTGAATGTGGGGATTGCGTTTCGGGTTGCTGCTTTGAAGGGAGGGGCTTCCTATCCTATGGGTTTGTTGAGTTTACATGTACCTTGCGGTCCATCGGCAGTTGAGTTAGTTAGAGGTGTTGTGCACATCTCTAGAGGTGTGTGATGGCTTTTTCGTGGACTGTGGATTCGGATGCAGATCATCGTGTCGAGCGTGCTTTTGCAGTCAGAGACAGGGAACAGCGCCCAACACTCCACACCCCAACCTGCCACGGCTCGCAAGGCAAGGTGCAGTCCTGGCGTTTCTAGTGCTGTTCATCGCGTGCCTTGCGGTGTCCAAGCTGGCGAGATGAAGGTGCGCCAGAAGCAGAGACCCGGATCCCTGAAACCTGGAGCTCCACACCCTCAAATGCCACGGCATGCAAGACCGTGCCCCTTTGTCAAAGCTTGTGCAGCTTCTGGTGGGCTTAGGTCCTCTTCCTAAGCTGAGCCGCGCACCGCCGCACTGAAGCCGAGCTCCTCATTGCCCGGCAGACCCTCACTTTCAGACTAAGAGGGTACCTGAAATCTTGAAATCCGAAAAACCTAAGTCGAACACACCTTCCTAATGTTGGATGCATGGGTCTGCGGCAGCAACCCCAGCTCCCTGTGGTTTGTGGCTCTGAGTGTGAGCTTCGCTTTGCTGAGGTGCAAAAATGCCATAGCTTTGCACATGTTTTCAGCTTAGACCTCAGGTAGTCCAGCCTTCAGGGATAGGAAAGAAGAGGACGAATGCACCTCAGCGTGGCATCAGTAGCTGCGTGTTGCACGGCTTGGCTGGAGAGGTCAACACTGAAAAGCTGCGTGGCCCGCATGCTTGTGAGGTTCTCGCGATAGTATGCTTAAGGCTCGAGGTGCCAGACTCACTGTGACGGGTCAGGAGGTGTGGGTCTGTAAAGCAGTTTCTTGGCGGCCCGGAGCTCGACCATTCGATGCTGTGTTGGTTCCTGTAGTGCTTATGGCCGATAGAGCCTAAGGTTCGTCTTCTTCTTCTTCTTCTCACTGTGTTTTCTGCTTTGACGATTGTTGTCGATTGTCTGTTCGTCCTTTTTTGTTTGTTTGCTTGTTTATGTTGTGGTGCGTTGGTCCTTGTTGTTTTTTTTGTTGCCGCCGCTGTTGTTGTTGTTGTGGTTGTGTTGGCAAAATCGAAGCTCCAAGTTTGAACCTCAACAGTGTCAAGCGCGCCCGTAGATGAAAGGGGGAGCTGAACGTCCTGAAGCCCAAGCCCAAGGCTCTTTACGCCAAGATCCCTGGCCCTTCCATCCGGTGCTGTTTTTCGCCTCCAGTTTCGTAGACATTGACGGGTGTCAGAGTCCGCTCCGCGCCGGGCGGCGGCCCGCGGGGCAGGAGATGCTCGGATTTTGTTGGAGCATCGAAGAGCGTTGTGCACGGTCCACTGATAGAAGTAGTCGAAAGCTTTGGAAGCTCTACTTTAGGCCCTACCCTACCGTAAAGTTTGCGAGTCACACAACCCACACCTCTCCAAAGAATAAACCCTGTCCTGCGTTTGTGAGATTTCCAGGGCACGTTGCCATGCTGTTCGGGTTGTCCCACCTTGCAGGCACACATCAATCATCGTTAGATTTCCCTCAGACTGGGGGTGCGGGCGGTGTTCCGAGCTTTGGGTTCTCGTAAGCCAGTGTCTCATTCCATGGATACGTAGCTGTTCCCATTCGTCTTATTCCCAGTCTCGCACGTGTCATCCAGAAAATACACGGCTTACCGCCGCTCTTCCTTTGCAGGAAGATCCCGGGATGCCGAAATTCCAAGGCAACCTCTGGAACATGCGGAGCCCTCAACTGGGAGCAGGGGTGGGGGTTGTGGGGAGGTTACAGCAGTACAGGTGCAAAGAGCGCCATTTGGGTTTATAGGAGCTCTAGGGGTTTAGGTTGGTAGGGTTGTCGTCGAGCGTGTCGCAGGCAGCGTCGGCTGCACTTTATTTCAGCAGAGCTCGACCATTGCTTGCCAGTGCTAGAGCCTACACAGTAGAATCCTAAAACCCACCACTGCGCGATCAAGTTTCACAGCGCAAAAACCTGAACCCTGACCCTAAAGCAGCTTCCAAGCTTGTTCAGACTCGAAATTCAGAACCTCGCAGGTCCCTTCAAACATGAGACAACATCCAAATATCGCATACATCCCTTGGGGTGTAGGGTTTAGGGCTTTAAGGGTGCAGCCTGAAAAATCCTCACACTTCTAGCCTTACATTCAGTTAAGTCTTGAGTCAGCACCATCTGGTGGGATGCAGAGGTCCACCTGCAACCGCCTGGTGGCTGAGCGGACAGAGCTACGCCGTGGGGGCCGCGGTATGCTCAATTCAGGGTCTTCGTCTGGGTCCCCGTACTTTTTGAGCGGACATCTTGTAATTCTCTTCGAACCCTCATAACATCCCATGAAACCCTGAATAAAGCCCTGTGAAGCCTTAATTAAACCCTGTAAAACCGCTACATATCGCCATAGAGAACATTAACAAGACCCCCCCCACACCCCAAGCTTCGCGGATGCCCTTTAGCAATGACTTCCAGAGGCCATGAAAAGCATCTCCAAGCGCTGGAAAGCACCCGAGGTCTCGCCAGGGCCTTGGACCGACCCAAGGAAATCCTGAACTAAGGGCTTTTGGAACTTATTGGATTTGGCAGGCAAGCTTGAGAGCTTTGGAGAGTTGGGATTGGAGAGAGCTGATCTGTGCTAATCCACTCGCTCAGGTGGATGCAAAACAACCAAAGGATCATGCGCATCTGCGGAATAAGCTGAAAACAAGGAAACTGCAGGAGGCTCACTTGCGTCGACAGGGCTTGCTTTGGGGTTGTACACCGTACAAAAAGTTTGGGATCATTTTGCCTGCGCATTCTTGCCCCACTGCTTTGGCTTCGAATTGGGGTGACAAGAAGCTTTCAGGAGTGGATCGATCAGGATGTAAGTCGGCAGAGCTTCGATACTACCTTTCAACTGTGGGCTAGACTCTAAACCCCAAGCCCCAAACACCCCAAGCCCCGAACCCCAAACCCAGTATTTGTGCTCCCAGAAAGCATGGTACCAGAAGCCCTGTACCCAGTTCTAAGGCTTTAGGGTTTTGAGGCTTTCAGCTTAGTAGCTTGTGGTCTTTGGGGTTTAGCAGTTTCCGAGACCCGTTCGTCAAAAGTAGCACGACTGCCGTCGGAGCCATGTGCGACGGAATTCCCAAAGTGTGGTTCTCGGGTTTCAGGGATTAAGAGCCTCGACGATGGCCCTTGCGCCAGGATCGAGCTGCCGAAATACAGGCATTGGTGCTTGCCTGCATGCATCATACGACCATTCGTGCTTGCTTATGAGCACACAAGCAGGCACGTTTACATACGGCCTTGCCTGCATACACTTAACCATATGACTGGAGCACGAAACTTACTCAAAGTTTGTGTGGGCTTAGCAGACATGTTGTAGGTCGGCAGTATGTAACCTGCACAACTGTGTAAATGCAGCATGTGTGCGTCTGTGCGTGCGAGTCTGTTTGCTGAATTTGCTTATCAGCCGGTGCTTTGGTTTGTGTTTTTGTGTCTGTTGGCTTGCTTGGTGGTTTTCCGTTTTGCACAATGCCCATGAGTGGGACAACCTGTGGAGAGAATGATGGTAGATGGGCTACGACTGGGGTGCTGTTACCACAACCAGTAAATTTCACTGCATGATTCACCTACTCGTTTGTTGCATAACGCATTTCTGGTGTTATTCGCGAAGACGCATTTCATCCCGAATTCGGATGTGGTAAAGCATTGTTGGCATCCTTGGATTTGTGATTCGATTCTTGTGATAGTGGTGGTTGCGGCAGCAGCAGTGGAGAGGGCGGGGGGTTGTGCGTTGTGGTGGCTTGTGTTTGCAGCCGCGGTTTGGTCTATATCATTCTGCTTCTCTTGTCGTAAAGCTGCCGCTGCTTTGCCCGTTGCCGTGCTTCGGCTTCGTCTTCTTCTCGGCTAGTGCGTTCCGCGCTGAAAAGCAGCCCTGGCTCAGCTCGAGAACCGGATCCTGCTTCAGAAGATGTTGAACATCGACACCAAGCCATCGCAGGCGACCTTCAGGGCTCAGGGGGCCAAGACCGTGAGGAGAGAACTCCGCCCCCTGCGTCACCGCAGACCCAGAGCCCTCAGCCTACGGCCCTGTAGGATGTAGTCTTGGCACGACTAAAGATGTGGCTCCTGTCGCAGATCAGCGATGCACAGACTAGCACAGCCACGCGGCCGCGAAGCCACGGCCTCATGTCTGCGGCAGGTTCGCACCTGTAGCGCAAAAGTCTTGGTGCTTCTAGGTGCTGAGAGTATCCGAGGCCTTCATGGCGAATCACAGCGGAGAGAGGCAGGGCGAATCGCGGCTGAAAACCAGGCAGGCCGGAGAGAGGTCCGTGCTACAGGGTTTGGCTACTAGGTGAATTTGCAATAAGTAGTTCTATAGGTTTCCATCCCAAATTGTATCCCCAGAGCCTGCAAAAGCTCACTTCCGCACTTGGAGGCAGCAAAAGCCTACGTTTTTGGCGCATGCTGTGTCGCACGGGTGACATCGGTGGACATCCGTCAGTAACTTCAGTAACAAGAAATCGAAGACTTGCGCTGCATCTTCCCATACTCGACGACTTCCAAGCAAGCCACGCCAGAGGCATTGCTGCAGAGACTTCAGAACACCAAGCCCTCGATCGACCCTCGCGCTTGGGACGAGGAGGAGGTTGATCGACAGGCCAGCAGCCAACTTCCTTCTGTGCCATTCCCATTCTCAAACTGCTGGCTTTCTGCGGATAAAGGGGGACTGCACGGGGCACAGCCGTCGGGCGGATGCACTCGAGAAGCAGAAGTAGCACGCAGTCCTTCCATACTCTCTCTCTCTCTCTAAATTCAGGTGCGGCGGTCAAGTCATCGTGTGCATCCGCACATGCAAGCCTCTGTCTGTCTGTCTATCTATCTGTCTGTCTGTATGTATGCATGCGTGTGGGTAGGTAGGTAGGTAAGCAGGGAGGGAGGGGAAGTGGGAAAGTAGGAATGCAGGTATGTAGGTCTGTCTGTCTGTCTGCGGTCCTAGAATCTCAGCCTCAACCCTACGGCCATACATTCGTCCTCCGGGCTTTGCGGCAGGGCAGGCCCCCCAAACAAAAAAATTTATTAAAAAATACCCTGAAAGAGAGACCCTTCAAGAGACCCTCAAAAACGACCCTCAAGGGGACCCTTCATGGGGCCTTTAGGGGATCCTTTAGGGGATCCTTTAGGGGTTCCTTTAAGGGATCCTTTAAAGGGGCCCGGCCCGAAATCCGCGCGCCGGAGCCGGAGGCCCTGAAGTTCCGACTCTCACAGAACTCCTCGGCTGGCCGAGTCATGAAGTTGCGAATGCCCGGCCCCTGGAGGGACTTAGGGAGTGTAGTATGGGTTTCGGGTTTCGGGTTTAGGGTTTAGGGTTTAGTTTAGAAGTAGTAGGATCGCAGTGACCATCAGTCCAATGAACCGGAATGCAAACAAATTTCTCAAGAATGAGAAGAACATGCACCATCGCCGAAGCCTTAAACCCTAAACTCTAAATCCTAAACCCTAAACTCACATCTTCGACCATGTCCCAGGCCACACAAAGAGATGGGGATGGGCAGCAGCCGGCTTCCGAGGTGGCCATGGGTGAAGGGTTTCAAGCAGTTTCTTGAGGTTTAGGGATTGGGTGTTTAGGGTTTAGGGTTTAGGATTTAGGGTTTAGGGCTTAGGGGTTTAGGGTTTAGGGTTAGGGCTTAGGGGTTTAGGTCCTCCGTTGTATGGTTAGTGTTTGGGCTGGAGAGTCTGGGCTTGCGTCTCCTGATGCAGTAACATCGGTTGGCAGCAAGCGGAATCCGAGCAAGAGATCCTTACTGAGGGATTTGTATGAGGCATCCCCAGCCTAGTACGGGATGTCAACTCAGGGATCCTCACTACGCTTGTTATGGGTTCGTTGTCGCTGTGCCCTCTTCGTGAGGATTGCCGACTTCGCCGGCCGAACCGAGTCAGAATGGGATGCGATTGTCAAGCCGTTGACGGACACAGACTCCCCTCCCTGAGCCATAAAGTCCTAAAGCCTAGGCACTAAGCCGTTGTGCTCACGCTAGTCCTAACCCACAAAGCCCTAAACCCCCAAACCCTGAACCTTAAGCCGCTACCGGCTATTCGGAAACGGGGAGCTCTGTTCTGGCGGGGCAGCGGCTTCTTTCGCTCGAAGATGCCGACCCTTCATCACAGTCTCACGTCTCACATGGGTAGTTTTCGAAACCTGCTCCCTAAACCCTGAATCCAAGCCCATAAACCCTGCACCCGTACAGAAGTGTAGAACCCGTAGAAAACTCCTATCAGACCCGAAAGAGAGCAGCCGAACGACCAGCTGGAAGAGCCTGGGAAACTGCCCGCACGACCTTAGCCGACGTCTGAGTCGTAGAGCTGTTGAAATCAGCAGGCTCGAAAATAGCGCGTTTAGGATACCTCAGGGTTCAGGGTTTAGGGTCCCTATAGAGTTTAAACCTAAAATTTTAAAACGGGGGACTGCAGATGAGGGAAATGCTTCTGTCAGAACTGAACCCGAGCCCTGACTTCCTTGGAGAATCCCATGGAATTTGGCGGCCCACTTGGGCAGTGAACCAGAGGCTCGAAAGCCTGCCGAGATACCCAAAACCTTTAAGCTCTAAACCCTTAATTAAGCACCTTAAACCCTAGCCCTAAACCCTAAACCCTACACCCGAAACCCTGAATGAAGCACCTTAAAGCCTAGAAAGGCCACCAAAACCACCATAACCCTAAACCCCAAGCCCTTCAAAGGGTCCTGGCCTGAAGCTCGGCTCGGAGGGGCAGAAGACCTCTTGTTTTATGTCATAGTTAGTATGTTTCATGTTGCATATAGTTAGTATATTACATCTAGACGACATCATGCATCATACGAACGTATATTACATATCTATTCTTCTCCCCATGATGGCGAGCCGGAGGCCTGGGCCTTAGCACGGAGAGCAGCTGAGCATCATCGTATTCCGCTTCGGGTTTGGGTTTTGGGGTCCAGAGTTTTGGGGTTTAAGGTTCAGGATTTTGTGGTTTACGGTTTCGGACGTGGGGGTTTAGGGTTCAGGATATAAAGGTTTGGGGCAGAGTACTTAGGAGTTTAGGGTTGAGGATGTGGGGTTTTGGGTTCGGGATTTCGGGGTTAGGGTTTAAGGTCTTAAGGGTTTCAGGACGTGCACATTGATCATTGCCACAACCCAAAGCTTGCAGAGCAACCACTGAGGTCCTTCTGCTACGGCTGCGACCGAGAGGCAGTCAAATCCCAGCCGCGTTGTAGGACGGCTCCAGATTCAGGATCAGCTCTAGGACCGAACCAAGCAGAAGATAGAGTAACCCTATCTTAGCAGTTATGGTAACCCTACATAGTAGCGTACAGCTGATTACTGTACTTTGTTGAATTTTTGGAGCGGTGCGGTGGGTGCGGTGCCATAGACTGTACTAAACAGGGAGGCCAAGTGGGGCTTCTGCAAGCAGTCTCTTCCGATGCATCTATTCGTGCAAAATCGCATGGGCACCTTACGTCCAATTCTCCACTAACACCAGTTGCTTACACCCTCAACCTTGAGCCCTAAGTCCTAAACCCCTAAAGGCTTCCACCCAGAACAGAAAGAAAGGGAGAACAGCGCGCCGGGATACTGTAGGGGCTTAAATAGTTACCAATACTATTTTGGGGGTTCCTTGTTACAATTATACTATAATGTACCCCCAAACCCTATTCTAATTATTATGGCCCCTACATTACTCTCTGGAAGGTGTCTGCCCTCGTGCAAGCCGACCTCGAGTTGCAGCCGGGGCCCCAAACACATGGGTGCAGGGTTTAGGGCTGTTAGGGTTTAGGGCTTTTATGGTTTAGGGTTTGGGGTTTAGTTTAGGGTTCAGGGTTTAGGGTTTGGGGTTTGGGTTTAGGGCTTTAGAAGTTTTGGTTTCTGTTTGAGTGTTTGGTTCTAGTACTGGGGCTTCTCAGGAGTTCAAGCTTGGGGGTTCACTGGGATTGAACTTGCTTTGAGAAGGCTTACCCTGACCGACAGTCTTCAACAACCACCTCGAAATCCTATGAGCCCGAAACCCTCCATCACATACCTGTGCTCTCTTTCGAAGCCGCTCTTTTTCTCTTTCTTCGCAAGCGAAGCCTCTGAGATGGCTATGTTCGTCGCAAAACGAAGCAGGGCTGAAAGATGTTAACAGGCGAAGTAAGGCCCTTGGCCTAAGCCCCAATGAGACTTCACATTTGCCTCTCGCAGCGAAGCACAGGTGCCCCGACTGCCGGAGCTCCTGTTGGCTCCTGAGTGTGTCTGCCATGAGGGAGGTTCTGCAGCTCTACGGTTTAGGGCCCCGGTGAAGTTGGTGTGCCGTGCGTCCGAAGCAGGTCTGGAGGCGCTTGAGCCTGAAGTGACGAGCCAGGCGATGCGTTGGATCTGCACCGAATCTGTGATTTGGGATAGCCATGGATGGTTTAGGGTTGGGTCAGTGGAGACTCTCGTGTGAGGGCCTGCCACCATCTTGTGTGATGCAAGACACATGAGGAGGCAGGCTAGCAGTCCACAACATGCACAGCATACTCACACAATGCAAAGCATGGAGAGCGCGGCACGACTACTAAAGCATGCCAACTCACACTGTCGTAGCAAGGTCCGGTTGAAGAATGACCTGAGATAAAAGCCAAAATCAATCAGCAGAAGAGGCCAGACCACGCGAGCATGCAATCCGAAGTACCGCAGACCCGTCTAGCCCAGTAGGGTCCAGCTATTGCGGGCGGTGCATTTTGATAGCAGCCAAAGTTGGGCAGGTGCCGGTTCCACCTCCGCCATTGTCGGCGCAGGGGCCTTGTGGGGCCTTGAGAAGCCAACTGTCGGGTTGGACCCTCAACGGCAAGATGAAAGGATCCAGTTGATAATAGCATGATATTCGCAATCATAGAGTGTATTCGGTTTGGGGACACTGCCTCGCCTGGCGGCGCATGGCAATGGCTTGAGGTGGAGCTACAAGTCAACGACTTCAGGCAGAGCCGATAGAGAATTCTCGTATCACACCCAATCAGAGTGCAGCGCCATTGAGATCACACTCGACAGAAGCACAGACGGCATCTGCTTGTTTGCCTACATCTTCCTATGCAGACCCGAGCCGAGGGAACCAGAGGGAAAGAACCGCAAGACATATGAAGCAATGATTCGGCTACGGAGAGGAGACTGTAACGAGGTGGGATGGTTTCCCGCCGCCACGGCCACTGCCGCTACCACAGGGGTACAGGGCCGAGCTTTTCGCGTAAGCTCTCTTGACATGAGAACTATAGGTATACCTGTCGCAGTGGCCCTGAACCTGAAACCCCAAACCCCCTGTGCCTGCCGCCTTCAGAGTTTGTAGCATGACAGCCAGCCTGCTAGGCTTCCGAACTCCTGCTAAACACAGGCGTTCAACAACGAAGCCAACCTAGAGCCGTAAAGTCTCCAAGACCCTAAACCCTAAAGGCCCTAAACCCAGAGCCCTGAGCTCCCGAAGGAGGACCGGCCCTGGACCGAGAGCCATCGACCTTTCCGCGGCTCGCCCTCGCCCGACGATTCCGGCGTCGCTGGCATTGGCCTCGCTCCTGGTCAGGTTGCAAGCCACCAGAAACCCGAGCTCCTCAAAGGCCCGACACAAGCACTCGAAGCCCCATAAACCCTGCAATCGGGTCCTTTCGGAGCTCCCATAGGCCATAGTCCGTATAAGGGCTCCTAGATGAGCCTCAGCCTCCCAGGCACAAGGCCTGCGGTCGAACCTTCGAAGCAACTCCCGCCTGCGACGGTACCAAGGCGCAGCTTTGCAGCTTTGGGTTTCGGCGTAGGTGTCTAGGGTTTACGGGGTCAGGGGATGAGGTAAGAAGGTTTGGAGTAAAGTCTTGGAGTAAAGTCATAAGAGGCTGATTGGGGTTATCCTCTCACCCTTTCAGTCGGGTTTTGGGCATGTTCAGTCGGGTTTTGGGCATTCGGTTTACTCTGGGGTTTAGTTTTCATGTCGGGCGCATAGGTATTATGTTTCTGGTTTAGGTCTGGGAAGGTGTGGATGGACAGAAAGCTCGAATTTCCTGACAGCGCAGCGTGCCCAAAATCCCAAAACACTCCTTTCAAGAAGTAATTTAACTTACGGAAAGTACGGTGCAGAGTTTCTGCCGCGCGGGCCTTTAAATCAATTTATCGCCCTCTCCTGCTGATCACCATCTTGGCAGACCCCTCATGCCCCTTATAGGAATCCTTTTTGAGCCCTTTTTGTGTCCCTACATGAGATGTGTTGTCAGCGCAGCAGACGGGCGTTTCACCTGCAAGCTCTTTGAGCGGAAAGGCACAAATCGCCAGAGAGGAAGACTCCATTCAAGCGCCACTGAACCCCGAATCGTAATCCCTGGAAGGGAGAACCAAGGGCCGATTTGGGTGTGGGGTTTCGGATGCATTTCGGTTTAGGGTTTGGGGTTTTGGAACTCTCTGTCCAAAGTCTGCGACAGGCCCCATCGGTTCGCGATCTGCTGCAGGCACCGGCTAGGGTGACAGTACGAATGGGGTTTGCCTTTGGAGGGTCAGGGCTTGTGGCTTCGGACCTCGATTGCGCCTCGAATTCCCAGTCCTCTAAGTAGCGCTGCCAGGGACCGCGCACTTCGGTGTGATCTGCGACGGCTGCCACGAGCGCGATTTCTCGGGTGTCCGGGTGCAGCCGTCGTGATTCTTGGACATGCAGGGTTGAATATAATGCCGCTTGGAAAGTTCAGGCTACGCCTCTTCTTGCTCGTGGTCTCAAGGAATTACTGAGATGGTCTTTGTGTGCAAGTCTGTTCCTTATGGAGCACACTTTTGTTGGTGGAGCATGGCAAACAGTGGCAGAGAATTTGGCCTGCCAGTACCGGTGCCTGCACTGCCGGGACTTCGACTTGTGTGCCGGCTGCCACTCGCAGCAGCTGCCTCAAAGACTGCATCCATGCGTTTAGCGCAATGCAGTACCGGACTAGAATTGAGTAGGTAATCTAGGGCCAGATATCGACCAGACCTTGTGACATTTTCGAAGGCCTGACATGACATGCCTAAGCCACCTACTTCTGCGGTCAGAAGCGTGGGTGTCTACAAGTCCTGTGCCGCATTAAAGTGGGTGTCCTTCGAAAGCTCGAAAACCCCAGAGGGCATGACCCCACGCGAAGCAAACCGTGGCAGACACCAAAACCCCAACCACGAGCAACTGCCAAGTGCTCTGACAGCTGGAACAGACTCTGCATGCTACCTGCAGGAACGGGTGTCGTAGATCAGATGCGCTCGAAGTGGTAGCAGCACGACGACGACTGCAGGGACTACGACTCGACGACGGACGGAAGACTCCTGGTGCTGCTGTTAGTAGCAGTTGTCGTAGTGCTGGTGGGGGTGCTGCTGCGACTAGTACAAATGCTACTGCTGCTACTGGGAGTTCCTGGGAGCCTCAACACCCCAAAGCTTTCCAAGGCGGCATCTTTTGCATCCGGGGCATGCCTTTGAGGCGATAACCAACCCAAGGCCTCGGCACCTGCAGCGGCGTCGAGTTTTGGGGTTTCGTGTGGGTTTGGGCGACGTTCTGGATTACGTCAGAGGAAGTCTTCAGTTCTGACAACCCTGCAAGCCATTTCAGGGTTTCGTTCTTCAGGTTTGGGGCGGTGTTCGTGCTTTGGAGGTTTGAGAGTCAGGATTGGGCTTAAAGTTCGGAAGCTAACGCTGTTCTGGTTTGGGTTCTTACTCGACCAAGGAGGAACGGCTACCGCAACAATTACCCCAGAGATATACAAGTCATGGCGGCAGCTAGACCCATTCGGGACTTCCTGCCATGGACATATAGATCTTGCATTGTGCTTTGTTGGCCGATCTCCCCATTGTGCAACCTGACCATGCCACCAGTGTACCGCTTCGCGTGGCCCTGCAATGTTGTTGTTATCATGATACTAATAACAATAATATGAATAAGAATTGTTATCATGAGTGACAAGTGGCTAATTGTTCCGGTCGTGCGCAGAGTGTTGACAGGCCGCAGAGCGCTGTGATGGTCAGGAGCTCAGTAGGAAAATAGCTCACTTGTGCAACAAATACTCACGCTAGCTGTATCACCTGGGCTCTTTGCGATCTCCAATCCCAAAAGGCCCAAGCACCAACATAGTAGATACTTAGTAGATATTCGGGCACCAACAGTATATACTATACTAGTGTTTGGGTATAGTGCTTGACAGTGCTAGCGGCTGCGAGTCGGCCACTGGAGCATCTGTAGCTAATGCAGCTGATTGCAGCCTCTGTGTCGTGGTTGGAGCCGCATGTCACGACACTATCAAGCTTCTTCTACACATGCTATTGACGAGTGTCGGTGCTACCTGCTGGCATTGCTAATCCTCAGGCTCTTCTGGTTTTCAGTGCTGCAGTTTACAGCAAGGTGTCTTTGCTTGCTCGTTGGCTCAATGCCTCGTCAACCTTTTGCATTGAGCCAAGTCTCCTAAACCCGAAACCCTGAACCCCAAGCCTGAAATCCCAATGGAGCTACTGCAACCTATCAGTGGTGTACCCCTGAAGTGGTGCAGGAAAGAGTAGTGGTGAGCCGTTGCCGCGGTTGTAGTGTTGATCTTGTTTGTCGTTCCACCGTCGGCGAGGATAGATCTTACCGTGTACAGGGTCCGTGTTGACATGGCTTGACGTCAGTATTGGCATCGGTCTTCGCACCCGTCCCTCATCGCCATAGCCGGTAGCTTGTGCTCAGGCAGACTTGCTCAATGCGGCAGGGCGGATGCTGAGATGAAACTCTAGAATGCTTGTTTTGAGGCTGTTAGTTTTGGGACGTGGGCACTGACCTGGGGGAAGCTGGGAACCTATCATGCCCCTGGCTGAGGACAGTGTATGCCCTTTTAGAGATCAACTTGGAAGATGCGCAGGACTTAGCAAAGCTAAGGTTTTGGTCTGCACATGCACATTGGGGTGCTGACCCACCTGTGTGTGTGTGTGTGGGTGGGGGTGCAGATGCTGGGCTGTTTGGTTGGACATGTTCAAACGGTGGCAGAGCATCATTCAGCCCAGTTCCTGTGCCCATCTAAGAGGATCGGGGGAGTTGGTGTCTGGGTCATAAAGTCATAGGAAGGTGGAGTTGTGATGCTGTAACTTTTAACCGCCTCCCGGCTTAGCTGCCCTGATGCTGCCGGCAAGTCCTAAGTGCGCATTCCTGAATGGTCCAAGCTTGAGGATCGTCCGCAGACACGAGATGAGTTCAGGGCTTTCTTGGGCTTTTGGTCTGGGCATCGAGACCCAAGTCTGGAACTGAACCCTAAACCCTAAGGCATAAACCATAAGCATTAGACCTTAAGCCCTCAGCCCGAAACCCCAAACAGTACCTTCCACTTCGAAGTCCCGCCAGGAGGTCGAAATGGAATCCGGTTTGGACGGAGGCTTTCCCTTTGCAAGCTGCTTCGTACAATCACAACTACGCCAGCCCGTCCTCCAAAAGATCTTCCTAATCGCAAGGACGAGACTGTTGGAGGGACGGAGTTCTTTTTCTGCAGTGTAGGAGTGTAGGAAGTGGCAACTGGAATCAGTAAGGTCGAATCTTACCTGGAAAAGTTGTACAGTGATTTCCGAACTGCGAGAATGTTGTTCAATGACTGGATGTCTGGTGCCAGATTTCTGTCATCTAAGTGCCCTCACCAACCTCGCAGCTCCCGTGATGGTGTACATCCCGCGCGACAAACGTTCGCTCAACGGACTGGGGATGACTGGTCAAGCCAAAAGCGTCCTGTTGCCAACTCGTGACGCCACCCACTCATGACTGGCTGATGCAGCTGAGGAAGCCAGTTATCCTTGAGATGGTTCGGTCACCTCACCCGTATGCAGACCTAAAGAAACGCAAGAAAGATAGTACCGATGCACAAGGAGAGCTGAATCCGCGGACATGTGCGCGCAATCTTTAGATCCCGACAACGTCTTCAATCCTGGGCCCTAAACCCTGAACCCTACCTCAATCATGAGAGTCTTTTGCAGTTCGAGTCGCCTGGTGGCTGGCAGATGACCACCGGCTTGTTAGTGCGCGGGCACCCGGTTCGGCAGTTCTCACGTTGGTGAGTCGATGTCAGATCTGTGCCTGAGGTTGACAGAGTGGCCAAAGAGGCGGGGTGCACCTGTGAAAACACTGCTTTGCCTCATGATTCGGGGCCGACGGCTACATCAACGCGTTGCGGTTAGCTACCTCAGCCACGTCAAATCAGAATTCTCTTGGCTGCCGGTCCCATGTTGCTCTGAGTCTGATAATTATCTAGTGTTGGTCATTGCAGTTGCAATGCAAGGCCCCATATGCCAAGCCATGCAAAAGCAATTAGCAGCGAGTCGAAGTTGTGGTGTTTGGATGCAACTAGGGAAGCACCCTTCGTGCCGTGTGAGCTAAGCAGGAGTAAGCAAGGCTGATTTTGCGGTCGCCTTCCGTCAGACACCACGAAGTTGAGTTCTGTCACGAAAGCTTGGCACCTGACATGATCTTTCTTAAGAGGTCATGGTCCACGGGACTTAGTGACATAATAGGCAAGATTCCTTGTGAGGTTGCAACAGTTATGAGAATCACTGACTTATAGTATATAGCCCCAATTGAGGTAATTAGAACCTCACCATTTTCTGAGAGATGATCTCCTGTCTTGAAGGACCCATCCTGGCTTTGCCCGGTTTGCGCTGAGGGGGTCGAGGTCCAACAGTCCGTCCTGTTTCTGATTTTGGAGTTTCGCAGCTATCTAGAGGAAAAACGATCAGAGATGCGGGCTGGGCTTCAGCCTGTACCTGAAGTAACCACGTCATGTGGAAATCGTATCTTTTCCAATCAGTGCGGGAGTGAATTGAACAATCATTCCTGTAGCAGGCGTCAGCCATCAGAGCCAGCCGTGAACATGTAATGATGTCGCATTTTGCCGGAGCCTCCCCTACTGAATCAGGCCGAAGATGAGAATGGCTGGGTGGTCCGGATCTGTACAGGCCAGGTTCACCAAGTGGCAAGTCCCAGTGTTGGAATGCAAAATCTGGGGCGCAACTGGTAACGAAGGTTTAGTTTGCCTGGCAAGGAAGTGGAAGAATTCAGTCTTCAAGGCCCGAAGGTCGCAATTTAAACTTTTCGCTCTTCGTTTAAGTCACAGACAGCCCTTGCGGCTCAAAGCATCTAGGAATCTAGGGGCGCATGGCAGAGCGTCAGATTGAGGCCCTGAGTCAGAGAGTCAAAAGCCCGGGACTGTGGTGAAATTCTCGGCTCAGGTGAAGATTCGTCTTCGGAGGACTTCACGGGCCCTGAGGTCGAAGCATCAGAGTTCTGGACCCCTATGTTCGGAGACTTATAACGGCTTAGGGTTCAGGTTTCAGGGTGTAGGGTTTAGGCTTTAGGTTCCAGGGTTTAGGACTTGTTGGTGGCTGAAAGCGCACACGTCACGAGCCTCCGAGAGTTGGGCGCCTTCGCCTTTGCAGCGTCTAGGGGATTCCTGGGATCATGCACCCAGATAGCTATACTTTGGCCCCAAAGTACCTATATAGGGATTTCTTTAAGGCCAAAGTATAGTCTACTTGGGTACATGGACCCTCAGGGCTTTCTCATGTCTGAATGTGCTTGGCAGGGAGAAGCTGCAGACGTTGCTGACGCAGGCGAGGGCCCAATCAAAGCGTTGTCAGAGTTCACTCTGAATCCCAAGCCCTGCTGCCAAACCCTAAACCCTAAACCCTGAACCCTGAACCCTGAACCCTAACCCTAAACCCTAAACCGTTCCCCCTGGCCGAGGTCCCCTTGGCCACATGTACCACGAGGTGCGAGGGGCAGAAGCCGCGTAGGGGGAGCGCAGGGCACGGGGCCGGCTGTTGGTGCGGAGGCTATCATATCATAGTATTCTATATAGGAGTATAGTATAGTCCAGTCTAGTATAGTACGTATAGTAGTCATTATATCACAGCATCGTCAGTATCGTATATTATAGTATAGTATAGTATATTATAGTATAGAATAGTGTAGGATAGTCTAGTGTACTGGAGTATATTACAGCCTCTGAGCTGCCGCTCTTTAACCGAAACACTTAAACCCTCACCCCTTAATCGCTAGACCCCTAAACCCTAAACCCACAAACCCTAAACCCATAAACCCATAAGCCCTCAACCCCTGAAGGCATGTTTGCGCAAGTGGCTGCTGAAGAGCAACAGCTGCCCGGTGTGCGAGCCCCGACTTGCGGCTCGAGGCCTTCGCAATTCTATGAGAGTAGTTTTCAGTACATGAGAGTATATTATAGTCTATAACTTATAATGCTATAGTATAGTATACTATAGTACTTAAGTACATAGTATAGTATAGTATACTTAGTAAGAGATTATAGTTTCGTGTACTACCGTTTCTGAAAGATCTGAGCTGAGGTGCAGACGAGCCCCCATCGCTCCATGCCCGCCAAACCCTTGGTCAAGCTCTCCTTGGTGAGACCAGTTCCGCTGTTGTGGATTTCATGCACTTGGGCCATAAGAACGAAAACCCTAAACCCTGAACCCTAAACCATTCTAAAAAAAAAACCCTGACCCCCGAAACCGTGGGCAACAGTGCAACGAAATCCAAAGCACATCTGCACCGGGCCCGGGACTGTCTAAACAGGACTCGGGCCCGCGGCCACGGGAGGGCCCAGTTTGCGATCCCAGAGCCTCCGGCGGTTTCGAGATCACCAGTGTGCAAGTGCTGCGAGACAGAAGCTTTACATATAATCTTCGATATTTACCTATTACCAGTATACAATACATACTACATACATATATATAACTGCATACTTGCTATTAGTCATATTAATGTAGCTGTTAGTGGGCTGGCGCCTCTTTGGGATCCTCGTACGGCTGCCTGAGCCACCCTTCCGGGTCCGACTGCACGGTGCCGCAAAGGGCACCTCGGAGATCTGCAAACCCCATGCACCAGTTGTTGCTTTCAAAGGAGATCATCGGCAGTTGCAGAAACTTTGTAGATAAGTAGTATTTGGGGAAGCCTTCTCGCCGGCGTGGCAGGCAACCGACCTTACCTTGCCTAACTCCCACATGGAGTTTGTATTTCAGCTTCTGTAGCCAAGCTGCCAGAATCGTTTGGCAGAATGCTTGCGCAGCATGGTTGTTTTTTTTTCAATCTTCCTCCTTAGAGAGACAAAGATGCTGCCCTCTTCCACCAATAGGCTTCTAAGCTCTTTTCGGCCCCATCGATGTCACGAGCACGAAGGAAGGCAGTCGTGGGTGGAAGCTGGCGGCTTCGTGCCACAAGGAACCCAACCACAGACCTCTGCAAGCTGGTGACATGGGCTTTTTGCGTCTCGTGGTGACTGGTTCACGCAGTGTTCGCAATGTGTCTGCTCCCCGTGTCCGCACTCCACAAAACGCAACCGAGAGCTGAAACGCCTGACTTACGTGTTCTGCGCTCCTTGAGTAGTGGTACGAAAGAAACGTACCTATACGATGAGTGGGCATGATCGTCATTGCGTCAGTCAATTATGTACGATGTTGATGGAGGTCGACATGCGAATGGCAGCGTTGATTATGACCATGATGATGGTGGTGATGATAATGGGATGATCATGATGTTGTTGTTGATGATGACGATGGCAGTGGTGACGGAGTGGTATTTCCACCAGAGTAGCTAGAGCAGGAGCACGAGAGCTCGAAATCTCTGAACCCAAGAGTTCGCAGAGACCTGAGCCCCGTGCACAGGCGCAGGGAAGCTTCTCAGCTGCTTTGGAGTTTGGGCCTAGGGCTCAAAAAACTTAGCAATACATGTTTGGATTTAGGGCTTAGGAAGTAGAGTTTAGGGTTTAGGGCTTACGGTCTGTTGCAGGGCCTACGCTTATGCCTTATGTAATCTGTAGGGGAGGAAGACAGAGTTAACAGCAGTAGCCATCCGTTGGCATGACATCTGCTTAATAGAATCCATCACTGTCCATCCTCTCGCAGTCACACTAACTTGGGTTGGTATTGTAAGCTTTTTAGGGTCTGGCACAGGAGCCGGTCCGGAGATAGGAGCTGAAGTTAGCAAGAGCTGCAGGCAGCATGCAGCCGAACCTACTGCGATGTGCTACCTCGGTGCTGAAGCTGCAAAACGGCTGGGAAGTCGCATGAATGCTGCAGCTGCAAAGAAGTTTTTGGAGGGCGGCAAGCCCTCTGCAGCAGAATTCGTTTTCCACATAAATTGGTGGCCAGAGCCGCATTGTCCGAAAGAGCGGCGATCGCGGCAGTTGGAAGGGTCAGCACTGGTGGGGAAGCCACTCCCGGGCGAGTAGACTTACTGTGCCATATATATATGTATACATGTGTGTATATATATATATAAATGTATACATATGTATATATATATATATATAGTTGAGTTGAAGTTGAGGTTTGTTGGCTTTGAGGCCAGGGCCTACTGCAATGTGATGCGGTCACTATATGATACAATCTGACTCTTGACGGTCAACCCGGCCGTCGCAGCGCTCTTGCGATGCAAGCTGGGTCGGACCCTTGCTTCTCACAGAAAAGGAGAGAACTTCGGGCAGACGCATCAGATTATTAGTATTAATGAGTATTGTTGTTTATTAGTATTGATGTTCGTTTTTTATTACTATTATGATTGTGATAGTAATAAGATTTAGTGAGTAGGCCGGAAGCCCATTGCCGCCATGGAAAGGGGCATTACGTAGCCGCTTTTTCACTTCTTTCCAGCTTCACCCCGCGAGTCTTATGCAGCATGAGCTCCTTACAATCGCCTCGAACAACGTGCAAGCTTGGTTCAAGGGTGTTTTGTGGCTCGCAGCTGCAACCCCCTCAAATGCATCTGCCTCGGCAGGGAGGGGTTAAGGGGTCCGACCTGTAAGCTTTTCGCCCAGACCAGGCAGTCCACATGACCTGAGTCGCACGTTTATGTACCTGCAAACATACGACATCTCAGCTAACCTCGGTCTTTTTGCCTCTGCACGTCTGTCTGATAGGCAATCCACAGCCCATGCAGTTTATGCCCATTTCTCGATCTTGGTTTTGCATTTGCGCTGCCGAAGTTCTAAGCCGGCTGCCACTCTTTTGCGTCACCCTGAGCCTGGCGACCATGCCTTTAAGACTAAATCCTCAACCGTAAACTCCGGAGCAGTCTTCCACTGTGCCCTCAGTTCAGCACACCATTCTCCTACGCCTTGCTCCCACGCACCAGCCAACCCAGGAGATGGAATTCTCACTCTGTGCCTGCAAAATCTAGGGACTTGAACAACATCCAATAGTCCAAGAGTATTCCTTGAGGTTGCGTAATATAGCTATACTATGCGCCCCAACACCCGATAAAGATTTGTAAGATCCTATATTCCGATGCTCACTTTCGGGGACAAGCGAGAGGGTTGCAGAAAATTTGAGCCCAAAATGCTTGGAACGCCTCTAAGGACCCCCCAGAAGAGCTCCCAAACTTCTGAAAAGCCCCATGCACTGTAAGAGACTTATCCGGAGCTTCCTTCCGCCAGCCCTCAGCGTGCTCTTGAATTCGCGGGACGATTTCCGGGTCTTGAAACAAATTACTAGGAAAATGGGCGCAGAAGTGTAACAACGCCACGAACTCGGGGAAAGTACATCAGAGCTTCACGATGGGTTCTTGAAGGTAGCCTATTGGCAGGTGCCCTACCGGGGCTAGCGATGTGCCCAACATGAGTCCGGGCTCGGGAAGTACAGTAGAATGGATTTTGTGAGCAGTCTCCATCCCTGCCCGACTTGCAACGTAATCATATACTGAACCCTAAACCCTACAGTACCTGTATGGTACCCTGATAGTACCCTTACATAGAGTACGTATTCGGAAGGGAACCGAATAGTACCCTGAACACCCACAAATTCCCGCCCTTCCTCGGAGTCGACGTGCTTGGGAGCAGTTACATCGAACATTGTCATGTGCACCATGACCGTGGTTATGTGGCTCTCCTTGGTACCAGGTGAGAAGCAATGCTACGGATGAATGTCACATAATCTCATGCTCCTTCTTTGAGTGGGCACTGGTTTTGCTGGTATGAGTGTCGTTTGTAGCATAGCACACAGTCATCAATATGGTAACCGTTCTAGCGATATAGCAACCTTTATAGTAAGTTGGTAGACCTATGCGTTACTATGGCTTACTACGCATCGTCGCATTATCCCCACCATGTGGCACTGCGAAGCATGATGGTTCTAGTAGCAGTTGCCAGAAATTTCTCCCTAGCGACGGCGCATCCCACAAGAGCGCCCCCGGAAGGGCCCCACAAACTTAAGCACAGTAGCTCTACTGCCCTGGAGTCGGGAAAAGGCGGCCATGGTCGCCGAAGTGCAGGCGAGGGCTTCTTTTTCTCGAAGGGTTTAGGGTTTCGGGTTTGTATGAGGCTCTGGTTGAGTTGTTGGTTTGAGATCAGATCTTGAGCTTTGAGGGTCTCGGATTCTTTAGAGGCAGTCGTGCGTGCTTATCATGGTTTTAAATTCTAAAGGCATCTGAGGGGTTGAGGGACTTGCCGGCTGAAGTTTGGCTGGTGCAGCAACGTTTCGCTCGGTGCCACAGCCGTTGTTGCCCGCACGCGGCTGTGACAGTTGTGCTTATGGCTATGCCATCGCTGCTGAATGCTAGAAATTCTAGGTGCGCAGCGTGGTTGCCCTTGTGTCGAAGCTCAGTGAGCTCCATGCAGGTCCTGAACCATCTTTATCCGCTACACTGCTAAAGCCCCAAGCCCGAAATCGTACTGAAGAATCCGGTGCCAGAGCAACGACCAATCCGACGCAGCATCCTGAAGGGCGTCGTTAGGCCCTGCCTGAGGCTGCAGGCTGAATTCCCACACTTTGAAGTCCGACTCCTTATCTCAACGCTTAACCCTACCTCCCCATTATCCTGAACTGCCTGGAGCATCTCAACCCGCCAAAGCCAACTCTTCGGATAGAATTCCCTCTGCCACTTTGGGAAGCCATTCGTTTCGAACCGTCGGGTTCGAAGTGCTTCGATTGACCAACTCAGCGTTAAAGGTTCAGTTAGCGAAGGCTTCGGGGTTCAGAAGGTTGAGGCTTTTGTTGCGGGAGTGACAGCCCGAAACCGACGCCCTCAATTTTCGGCTGAACTGTTGGGCCTTGCGCCTTCAGTGCTTTCTCTGCAGTTGCATGCAGAGGGACACAGCTTGTCACGAGCTTCTTCGTTTGAACGTCCATACCGGCCGCCTGCAAAGTCGTAATCCGCAACAACTAGACCCTAAAATCCTAACCCTGCAAAGCCCATAGTAGAAGCCTGAGATACCGCTTCTATTATTCCTGGTACTTGTGCCCATTACCATGTAACCCCCCAAAACCTCTTCGAATCATTAAGGCCCCCGTATGAAAGAGAAGGATCAGGGGCAACACCCCAGAGAAGCCCTTTATCCTATCCTATGCCAAGCTGAGCTACAACTCGCAGATTCAACCCTTCAGGGTTCCGGGCTGTACTTGCATCATTAGAAGAGTTGGCACATGTATTTGTTCTTACTGTTTCTTCTGGTTGGTTTGTTGTGACTCTTCTTGTTATCGAATGTTGCCAGTTAGTGTTCGTGAAGCTGCTGCCATCGGTGTTTTACTACAAATCGAAAAACGTGCCGAGGCCCTCGTGAATCAGCCCACGCGCATTCTCGGAAATTCACACGACACGGAGCCCCTATACAGCTTCCAGCTGAGTCCCCCATACAGCAATAATTGGAATTCAGCAACTTCCACCTCTAGTAAATCTGAATGTTTGGACGCCTGTGCCAGCGGCAGCAGTTTACGTGCAGTCATTTGCTGTGGAGAAACTATACAGAAAGATAAGACATCGTGCGTGCTGATGATGAGGATGACGATATTGGTGATGGTGACGGTGATGGTTATGTTGTGGATGTCGCCGGTTTTGATGATGATGATGGTGATGATGCTCATCCAATGTTTGGTGTAGTTGTTTTCATCTTCATCTTGAAGCAACTCAAAATGTGTCTTTCGAAGCGAATGTCACTGCCAGCAGGTAAGTTGAGTGGTTCGGGCTGCAGCGACGATGCAGGTGCCACTGCTAACAAAGGCCCTCAAACCTTTGTTTAGAGCAGCACTCTATGAAACGGGGTTGCTTGCCCGAATCCAGAGAGCCTCGGGAAGCTTGTTCAAGCACAGACTCAATGCTGCGACAGGAGGGCGACGGTCGAGAACTCAGAGGGGCCCGATTAGCATCAGCAAGCTGTGGCTGCAAGGCGAAAAACAGATCCCGTCAATACAATTTTAACTGTATCCACAGAGCCGTGGCACTGTCCGCAATCTGGTCTTTCGGAGTCTTTCGGGATGTAGAGGTTCGGGTTCGCGGAGCTCACAATCTGTCGAGAGCAGCTGACCGCATGCCGGGGTTGCACATCGCCGGATTTGGAACAGCTGAAGCCACAGGCTGACTTGCGAACTTTACCTAAACACCCGTACAGGTAGCCTTAACACTTGAAAGTGTAGTGGACATCCGGAGGAGACTTCGCGGACTGTTACAAGCGAAGAATCTGAAGCCGAATACAAACCAGTGATCAGTGTATTTGGGCTTAACGATGCAGGGTTACAAGGTGTTCGGGCTTGGGGTTTGGGATTTAGGGTTTCGGTGATTATGCAGCGTCTTATGATCTCAGGGTCAGGGCAAGGGTTTAGGAACCACCCCTGAGCAAGAAAGGTGCAGAAGGCGCCGGTGAGGCAGGTGCTCGGAGAACTGCTGTGACTTTAAATCGGAGTTCACCCGAAGGTGCCCCAGGAGCAAGCCTATAACAAAGGCCTGCGTAGACCTATGTCTGATGTGAATATATGATAACAACAGTGTAGACTACAGTCAGTATGGTATGTTGTGTTAACACCGGTTGATGCACTAAAACAGCGAAGTAGTACAGATGCATCTAAAAGCATGGATCACATGCAATGCAATGCAATGTAACGTAATGTAATGTGATGTAATGTAATGGACGGGAATGTAAGGTAATGTACATAATGTCATGTGGTGGAAGGGCAGGCAAGGGAATGTAAGGTAATGTAACGAAATGTATGTACGTATCTATGCACGTTTGCCTGTGTGTGTTTGTATGTTTTTGTAGAGAAGGAAGACACTTTAGAGATATGTAGATGGGTTGGAGCCCGGAGGAGAGCCTGCCAGGCAGTGTGAATGGAAGTCGTGTTCAGGGTTTATGGTTTTGGTGTTCAGGGCTTCTGGGGCTTTAGGGTTCATAGTGTGTGTGGTTAGCTTAGCTGCTCCGTGGTCTGCAGGGTTTAGGATTAATTCAGGTTCGGGCTGCAGACCTTCACGGGGTGGGTCGCAAGCCTTCGGCATCACAAAGAAAAGCCCACAACGAATTATCAACCCCTAAACCCTAAGCCGCCGGTAAGATCGAACGCCCCACGCATGTGCCCAGCAGGATGGGAGCGAAAAGCACCAGCAATACTTACTGTCACGTTTCTCCTGCGAGTTTTTCAGAAAGGCACCCTGAATCTGAACCGCAAAAGAGCCCAACACCTTAAATCCTAAACCCCATAAGCCCTATAAGCCCTAAACCCTCCTAAACTCTAAGCCCTAAACCCTAAACCCTCAAAAGAGCCCTAAGCGCTGAGTTCCAATCCTTCAGAAGCTCTGGACAGGCCCTTGCCACGGGGGCTCTGGTAAAAGCTGCACCTGTGCCTCTGCTGAATGCAGGGTTTAGGGTTTTAGGGATTTCGGGTTTTAGGCTTTTCGGGTTTCAGGGATTTAGGGTTGGGTTTAGGGTTTGGCGATTTAGGGTTTAGGGGTTTAGGGATTTAGGGTTTAGGGATTTAGGACTTGAATTAGGGTTGTAGGGTTTAGGGCTTGGATTAAATTAAACCCTTAAACCCTATCCGGGGTGCTTGTTTGCGGGCATCTTCTGCTTGCACATATGCCCAAAGACTCTTCTTCCCTGATCCCTGAATCCAATATGAAATTCAATTCCGACATTCTAAACTCCGATAGTCCCGAACCCCCAACTGAAATCCTGGACGTCCCCTCAACGCTTTTGAAGTGCCAAAAGCACGTGCAGTACCGCCATGCCCTCTTTCCATCGTGCGCACCTACCCAACTTCCAAGCGAAAAAGGCCACTGTCGCATGGCGTTTGAAAGTGTAGGGCCAGACTCAGACCATCTCCCGCAACCCTACAAACCCTAAGTCCGAAACCGGGGTTGTAATATAGGGGTCGGAGATTCTCGCAAATGCTACCTCCTTCCAGTCCCGAATCTAGCTACGGCGTATTATCCTATGCTAGGCCTCTGTATTCGCCTTGGTTCAAAAACCCTAAGACACCATTGTACAAAGCCTGTTCCAATCATTCTCTATAGTGCCCTATAACAGCCATTCGAGGCATCTGCGCCCCCAAACAGCAGCCTGACTCTCGGACACGTGTGGTGGGTTTAGTTAGGGTTTAGGGCACAGGTCTTACTTGCGTTGTAAGGTTTTAGAATCTGGGTGGGCGGTGTCTCGGGTCCAGGATATGGGGATTTGCAGAAGGTCAGGGTTCAGGTTTTGCGGTTAAGTGCAGTTGGGCTTCGGGTTTTGGGCTTTCGGGTTCGGGTTTTGGGGTTTCCGGTTCTTGGGTATTGGGGTATTGGCGGGGTTTAGACTACGGCGTGCGGTCCGTTTCTTGATAGTCGATTTTGGTGTCTGGGGTTGAAAAATTTTACGCCAGGTCTGTTAAGCTTCGATATCAAACACAAGTCAATATCTACAAACTGAATGTAGCATGGCATGCGTGTATTTGCATGTATATGTGCATGTTTGCATCTGCAGGTATCTAGGTGGACATATATATATATACATACACATTATGAGTATTTGCACACACGCGAGCCTGTCTGGCTGGCTGCCTGTCTGTCTGCGTGTCTGTCTGTCGGTCTGTTTGTGGCTGTCTGTATGTCAACACCGAAAACAGTTAACAAACAGCAAGAAACCAATATGCAGTACGAGTAGTATTAACAGCCAGCTCCGGGGCCTATTGCACCTTGGAAGCCATTTCAGTTTCTTGTTGTCTACTGGCTGATCTTCAATACGACCAGCACGGCTCGGGAGCGGCTCGGGGCATGCTGGCCCATTGCTGTGACTACTATGAAAATCACTTGTGCGCTTGTAACAAGTGAGCACTTGTCTGTTTCAGACGTGAAAATGTGGGCTGTTCCACATCAGAATCCTCAAGGTCACTCCCGCTATAAGTATTTCTACTACTGCTGTTATTGCGTTTTTTTAGGACGCTTCCCCACAGCTACTCGGCCACCCAGGCCCGGCGGCTCAAATCGCGGCTCAGGCGGTTGGCGTGGCAAGGGGCATGGCCCTGGGGGTGCCAATGGTTCCTCGCCCCAGCTGTGGTTAAGGTCTAGGGGTCGAGGGCTTTTGGGGGTTTTGAGGTTCGGCGGTTTAGGGGTTTAGGGTTTAGGGTTTGTGCTGGGTTAATGGTTTTTCAGTTCTGGAATTCAGCCGAGAAAGTCTTGGTGGGAGGTTCAAGTATTTCAAGGCCCGTGCCGCCCGGAGACCTCCGTAACGTTGGCTCCGTGTTCAAACTGTAGCTTGAAGGTCTTATGTTCTGGAAGCAAGAGAGGGAGAGAGAGTTCAGAAACACAGGACACACCCCGCAGGTGGTACCTAATGCACGGAATCCTGACACCAACGAGAGCGGTTGGGCGGGCATAGAGCGTGAGGGTCGCTAGCCGCTAGCCGACCACTACGCCCAACAGAAAGAAACAAAAAGAGAGATATATCAAGCATGTGCGAGTGGACAGCATGGCGGGCCATACATAGCAGTACACCAAGTACTGGTAGCCAGCAAAGTTGGGATGGGAGGACTTCTGCAAAGCTTGTCAGCAGCTCCGAAAACTATGTCGCGACTCGCACTTGCGGTGTTTTCTGCTCGCCAGTAGCGTCGAATCCATTGTGAGGGCAACATGGAGGCCAGGTTTGCGGACTTGATGGAGCTGCAGGAGGCTGCAAAGTGCCGAAGGCGAGGAGTCGTGGAGAAGGCCACGAGTGTGAATCGAGAAGGAGGAAGCAGCGCCTCCAGGAGGGAGAAAAGGGCAGCTGATAACATGGAGGAAGCTCCGGAGGTCGGGGGCTGCACAGAGTTTGTGTGCACCGTTCTCGCGATCTCTTGCGCCCCTTTGAAGTTTCCTATGGGCGAAGCCGGAGTGTCAAGCACGGGGGCTGTTGTCCTCGTAGTACGTTCTCAATTTAGTAGTCGTGGCACTTCGATTTTGTGTTTCATACAAACAGTCGGTTTCTTTCTGCATAAATGTATACATGCACATATGCACACTATATGCGTATGGGCGGTGCGAGGGAGTGGATGAGGCGGAAGGGACGGATGGATGGGATGGATGGGATGGATGGGTGGTATGGATGGAACCGATGGGATGGATGGGACTGAATGGGATGGATCGGATGCATGGTATGAACGGGATGGATGGGAGGGGGAGGGAGGGAGGGATGGATGGATGGATGGATGGAAAGGTATAGATAGATCAGCTTTTCAGTCATGCGCATGTCGCTGAGGTGCGCGGCCCAGGTCCGCCACCGCCTGGAGCTCCTCCAAGCGGTCCGCCACCTGCAGGCTGTCCGCCACCCGGACACCCACCTCCGCATGGGGTGCCGCCTGGTGCTCCACCACCCGGCGCACCGCCACCTGGCGCACCGCCCCTCGGTGCTCCACCTCCAGGAGCACCACCACCAGGTGCGCCGCCGCTTGGCGCACCGCCGCCTGGTGCACCACCGCCGGGTGCACCACCTGCGGGGCCGCCACCACACGGTGCTCCGCCGCCACACGCTGGGCCACCACCACACGGAGCTCCACCACCACATGGAGCTCCACCACCACATGGAGCTCCACCACCACATGGAGCTCCACAACCCCATGGGCCGCCGCCTCATGGTGCACCACCGGGAATGCCACCGCCTGGTGGTCCACCTCCACATGGTGCACCACCTCCTCATGGAGTGCCACCCCATGGCGCACCACCACCGGGAGCTCCGCCTCACGGCCCACCACCGCATGCGTACGGAGCGCCGCCTCCTCACGCACCTCACGGTGGCCCACCTCCACACGGCATGCCGCCAGGGTACACATCTCAGCTCCCCGTTGTCACGATTTGGATTCCCGACGACAGTTGTGATGGCTTTAATTTAATGCATGTGCTGACAACCATGTTGCACGCAAGCAACCATCCGTGTCTTCGAGTCCGGATCTCAAGGCACCCGCCACCGGGTCAGGCAGGGCAAGTCTGCGACGAGGGTGTCAGGTTCAATTCCGGTGAATTGATTTCTCGGTTCTATATAGTTCCATCAAAGATTTGAGGCTTCCGGAGCAGCTTCAGTAATCTGGCACTCCTGTCCTGTTGCTCTTCATGTTGGAGCTCTGAAGCCCAAACTCCCAAACTCAAACCTTGTCGAGGCCAAGACCCCAGAATGCCACAGGGTTTCCACAAAAACAAAGCAAGTCCGTGCGAGGCGCCAGGGGCACCCTACGGGCCTGCCAAAGCCTCGGTGGTCGGCTGGTGGCAAGCGTAGAAGAGCACGGGTCACGGGCCGACCGGCAAACACCTAGGCTCCGAGTCTTAGGCGCCCCTTATGAAGTCACAACCACATCTTGCAACCGCCGAGGCACCAGGAGCGCCACCGTCCTCGCCCGAGATTTGCGGTTTTGGGGGTAAGGATCCGGTTTCTATGCAATGTATAAGTATATGTCTATGCATATGTATCATATGTACATGTATTATTCATGACATGCGTATGTAGTCATGCGCAGGCAGTCAGGCAGTCAGGCGGGCAGGCAGGTTGGACAGATGTATGCAAACACATCCGTCCGTCCATCCATGCATTCATTCATCTATCAATCCATGCATTCATTCCTTGGCTCCTTCCTTCCTGCATTCCTTCCTATAAATCGACAGTTAGTTAGATAGACAGATACATCGACGGATGGATGGATGGACCGACAGACCGATAGACCTTACAGATCGGTAGGTGGATAGATCGACAGATGCATTCATCGATCGATCGGTCAGTCGGATCGATAGATGCATGCATGGCATGTCTGGCATAGCATTGTGCAGCTGGTCGCTGGCACACCATATCGTGCTACAGTAGACTTTGCAGGTTCCGTTTTGGCTGGCTGTGTCCCTTGCCGAGGATGGGGCCACCACCACATGGCCACCCCCCCATGCGAGACACTCGGATAATCGAAGAGTCCCGTGCTTTGAACTCATGAGCAGCCTCTGGAGCTTTCCATGGACAGGGGGCCGTTGCTGAAGCACAGCCGAGCTTGCGTGGCGGATTCCAGCCTCGCAGGTCCGCACCTCCGCCATATGGCTACGGACCGTCGATGACTCAGCCATCCCTTTGTCGAAGGTTTCGAGCTTTGCACCCCCGCACCCGCACCCCTTTCATGGCTCTCAGCGATTTCCCATTCCGCAGTTTCGGCCTTCGTTTGATTCGCTTGGTTCCGATGGCCCCTATGCCCTTCTTTGCCATCTTAGCCAGCCTGGCACTGGAAGCTGCGGGTCATGCGTTCATGACGGTTCCGCATTCCAAGAACAACGGCTATCCGGGGAGCTATGCGTTGCCTAAAGGAGAGTACTACACCACTGCTTCCTGGTGGCTGGACAGGTCGTATTTCGAGGGTGACCCGAAGAAGACGCCTTGGCTAAAGCCCGGGCATTTCTCATGGAGAGATGCCAGAGACCTCTACCCAGACTTTCAGCAGACTTTCCACCCATGTGGGTGCTACAATCCGCACGGAGTGGAATTTTGCGCCGGTGTGGAGTTGGCTTCTGGCTTTGGTGAAACCACGATGGGCCCCTCAAGTGGTCCCAGCATCACCCCTCAGCAGTGGGTGCTGGGGACATCGCAGGAAACTGCCTTCAACATGTACGCCAACCACGGGGGAGGTTGCTAAGTATTCTTTTCTGGGCTCCTTTCTAAGCATGTTTGGAACCGCTCCCAAGAGTAAGAAGGATCCCTACTCACCCTCCCCCCCAAGGTTATGTTTACATGCTCTGCAAGCGCAGCTCCTTTCTTCAGTGCCGCCTGGACCACCTCGAAGAGCCGATCCGACTCTCCAGTCGAGAGCAGGTCGGAGTGAGGGCCTTGCGCAAGTAGTCTGTAGCTGTTTGAGGTTTAGGGTTTAGGGTTTGAGGGTTTAGGGTTTAGAGTTTAGGGTTTTAGTGGTTTAGGGTTTGGGGTAAGCAGCCTGTAGCTTCTTTAGGACTAAGAAGGGAATAGTATGATGAGGGTCAAGGGGTTTGGGGATGTATAATACTATAGTTATGTAAGGGCTACAGGGGAATGGCAATGAGATTTATTCGGTGGCTTATCTGGGGGAAGCTGATTTACGTAAGGGTTCTAAAGTAGGGTAGGGTCCGCTATGTTCTGAAACTACGAGGTGGATGCCTACCTAGAGTGCATCTGGGATTGCTTCGAAGCGAACGTCTTGCAGTTCGCGCCCGGAAATTCTCAGTGGCTGGAGTATCAGGCGCAGAGTGGGATGAATGTGAGCATGAAGGTTCAGAGCAAGACGGATGGAACTCTTCCTGAAGGCTCCGCCTGGCGATGGATCCCCATACCAGACACAGCTCAGATCACTGGAGGTGGAGCAGGAACTTGTGCTTGGGATGCTGTTGCATCATTTAGTAATGACTTAGTCAAGGAGAAGTTTACGGAGGACTTCGGTGGAGAAGGCACCAGCTGCGACACAGGGCCCAAAGCTCACAATCCCAACAACTGGCAGGTGAAGGACCAGGTGCTGGTCCCAGCAAACCTGGCTCCCGGTGAATACCTTCTGAGTTGGCGTTGGGATTGCTACATGGCCGACCAGATCTGGTCCAATTGCGCCGACGTCGAGATCACCACCTCGACAGCCCAAACTACGAGCACGACGACACTGCTGCTTAGCACCAGTGAGATGAGTACCAGCAGTACGACCACCCAAACTACGAGCACCTGCACGGACAGCGAGCTGCCGGTTCAGTGGAGCCAGGCGGGCCGATTTGACTGCGCATACTTTCAGACAAGGGGGGCAACCTACAGCCGACCCGATGCTTATTGCGAGCATGCTGCTATTCGGGATGCCTGCTGTTTCTGCGGCGGTGGGAGGCCGGCAAGTCTTGCCACGATATCACGTAAAAAAGGAAGGAGGGCCTTGCGGCACGGCACCCTCGCTCTCCTCCAGAATGCGACTACTGTGCGGCATCAAGCCGGCCAACGCACCATGCTTGAGCTTTGAATTCGAAGATCCGGGCAGCGAGCTTCCCAATTCGTGCCAGGACTCCTCTGACATTGCAGGATCCTGGGCGAGAGTGGATTGGAGTTGCCTTGCATTGTGAGAACCTAGTTTTTCCAATTCGCTGCTAGTTTTGTGCAAGGTCCTTACACCCAGCCCGGCAAAGAAGATAACTTTGCCGGGATGCGGCCGGGGCCCGGCTGCCCTAACGGAGCCCTTTAAGGGGCTCCTGTAGGGTTGGTTTTACAGGTTCTTATGAAGGTTACTCCCTGACAGCCGCTACAGGGCTTTGGGCACAACTGGCACAGCCCTTTCCAGGTCGGGCGTGAGAGGTAGCTGTGAGGCGAACTTCACCCCTGACTTGGTCCCGGCCGTGCGGTGACGAAACTTAGGGGCTCCTGGGAATTTTAGCCATACTCAGTCACCCGAGAGTACTTGCGAGTCGATTGAAGATGCCTCTGTTCTTGGGCCCTGTAGCGCGTGGGGATACTGTGGTATCAGATGGAGCAGAGTCCGGTAAATCTTGAGGCCGCGACCGTATGGCCATCCGCCTCCTATGCACTGCTCTCGCCTGAGCCCGGCACATGAAGTGAATCGTAGCTACTGCGACGCGGGGTTCGAGAGAGGGAGATCGTGGAGTAGATGTAAAGCAACATGAGTTTCAATGACAGCGTTGCCAGTGCCCCAGGCCCTGCACCGGGATACCCGCCGCAGCAGCCCCAGTCCGCTACAAGCTCTGCTCTCTCCAGCAATTTCCATCCCACTCTTAGCTGCACGCACGTGTTGCGGGATTCTTCCAGGAGTCTGCTTTGTCTGTCCTTGGCCTGTAACGACACCCCTACCCACTAAACCCCAAACTCTCTCGCTCTCTCCCTCCCTCCCTCCCTCCCCCTCCCTCCCT